>CM045886.1:4930000-4955000 GCA_025169545.1 Anguilla japonica
GGTCTCCAATTGGCCTACCTGCATGTCTTTGGACTGTGACACGGGGAGAACATGCAAACTCCACACGGAAAGGCCCCAAGCCGAGATTCGAACCCGCGACCTTCTTGCTGTGAGGCGGCAGTGCTACCCACTGCACCACCGTACCGCCCCCAACACTCGTTCAGCGTGCTGATAATAATTCCGCATGCGCGCAACTGCAGTCTGTTAGCAACCGCCGCCGCGTTGTAGTTGTGCGATTGTAATCTGATCGACCTCAAGCTCACGCTGCCCTTGGAAGGCCCTCTGAGCAGGCCCGTGACGTGCCTGTTTTTCAAAACACGCCGACCCACGGACTGAATATCCGAGGGGAGAAGGACTGTGATTGTGATTTGGTTTTTCGAGCGCCCTCCTCGCGTACGTTTGAAAAGGTCCTTTCGTGATTGAGCAGCAGGGTCGTTGGTGGTCAAGTAGGTAATTAGTCATTGCTGATTTTTATTTTTTGTTTTGTTTGTTTTATTTGTTGAGAAAAGGAGAGTTTTTTTTTTGCCAGTGTGGTCCTTGGCTTTGTGATTATGCTGAATAAATATAGTGCAGTTGTATTCATACAAGGCTTTCATGTTCTGCTTCTCTCGGATGCAGCGTTTGTGCAGGTAAGACAGCTGTTCCCTCCAGCGCAGTCACTCACCTGTAGCAGGACACTGGCTGAACTTGATAAAACCAATCAGGTAGAGCGCTGATTGAAAACTTCAGATCATGACAGTCGCCAGTATCTTTTGGTTTTTGGTTTTTTTCCAGCACTCCAGTGATTCATTTCATTGACTAAAATTTCCACGCACTTTGTTTCCAAGGCCTGTATTGGCTGTAGGTTGTGTTTTAGACAACAGCCTGCAGATACCACTATAACCCTCCAGACTTTTTATAGAGATAGGGTTCTTTAATTCTTTTGTTTGTCCCTTGAATACACTCTCTTGCAGGGTGTTAAAAGGTTCATCCTTCCTCCACATTTACACCCACCCCCCCGATTTCCTTCCAGATATCCAGGAATTTTACGAAGTGACCTTGCAGGACAGTCAGAAATGTGGGGAACCCGCCAAGCCGACCGAACCCGTACCCCCGGTCAACCTGTGGGACTTCTCCAGCCTGCCGTCCACCACCGTGACGACGGAAACCCTTCCCAGCAGCCTTAGCGCCAGCGTGGAGGTAAGAGAGATGTTCTGTGTTTACCCAGAAGGCTTAGCGCTACCGTGGAGGTAAGAGAGATGTTCTGTTTTTACCCAGCAGCCTTAGCGCTAGCGTGGAGGTAAGAGAGATGTTCTGTTTTTACCCAGAAGGCTTAGCGCTACCGTGGAGGTAAGAGAGATGTTCTGTTTTTACCCAGCAGCCTTAGCGCTAGTGTGGAGGTAAGAGGGGAATTCTCCTGTTTTTACCCAGCAGCCTTAGCGCTAGTGTGCAGGTGAGAGAGAAGCGTCCTGTTCTTACCCAGCAGCCTTAGCGCTAGCATGGAGGTAGGAGGGGCATTCTCCTGTTTTTACCCAGAAGCCTTAGTGCTAGTCTGGAGAGGTAGGAGAGACGTCCTCCCGCCTTTACCCAGCAGCCCTTGCCCCGCGCTCTCGCAGGCGGCCGCTAATGTGTTTTACGAGCTGATGGGGACGCGAGGCTTTTTAACGCGGTGTTCTAATTTGGCACTACGGCGTAAAACACTTACTGGCCTCGTCGAGGCAGCGGTTCAAGTTTCTTTGGATCGTTCAATTTGCTTCGCTTTCTTTCGAGAAATTTGTCACGCTGGTTTCTGTCAGACGGCAATAAAAATGTTCTGACCCCCTCCGTGGCCCCCTCAAGACAAGTTGTAATCCATCATGGAAAGTTAGTCTGAGAAAGTGTGCGGTTTCGAATTTAGCCTGACACTTAAATCTTGTGAGCGTCAGCAGTATGTGTATTGTAAAATCGCTCGGTGGGATGGATGTTCCATATTGAAATAGTGGTGCCGGTTGTAGCGTTGCCCAACTGTGAAGCGGATCTCCTGCTGGAATTTCCCACACACATCTGCTTAAGAATATCAAAGCAGGGTTTTATTTATGTGATTGATGCTATTTGTTTTTTTTTGCACGCTTTGATTTGCTGTCATTCGTTCATGTGATGTGTGAGCTTTGTGCTGTGCAGATTCGGGTGGGTTTTGGGTGACGCCATTGTCAGAAAACAAAAAGCTTTGTTTGAAGATATTTTCTTATGTGTTCATTTTTGGGACATGTACTCAAGAATGCACCAGTGCAAGTAAATATCACAGATGTATCGCTACAATAAGATGCTGTACTTGGGGGGTTTTGATGAGAATGGCTTTTTAATTTTCATATTAAATGTTCGCCCATTCACTGTCTTTGTACCTCCATTCTGATCACAGTCTCGGCCCATGAATCCCATTGAGAAAATGGAAGTTCAGTGGGTCAGAAATGAGCATCAGTGATTCTTTTTGTGTTATCTCACGGCAGTAAAATTATCTCTGCACAAATCTGCTTTAGATCTGGGAATTCCCAAGCTCCTGTAGCACCAGTGCGGTGCTGAAATGGAGCTGAAATGGAGCTGAAATGCAGCTGAAATGGTGCTGAAAAGCAGCTGTAATGCATCTGAAATGGTGCTGAAATGCAGCTGAAATGGTGCTGAAATGCATCTGAAATGCAGTTGTAATGCATCTGAAATGCAGCTGAAATGCACTGAAATAGGGCTGAAATTCAGCTAAAATGTGCTGAAATGGGGCTGAAATGCAGCTGAAATGCGCTGAAATGCATCTGAAGTGCATCTGAAGTGCATCTGAAATGGTGCTGAAATGCAGCTGAAATGTAGCTGAAATGCAGCTGAAATGGGGCTGAAATGCAGCTGAAATGCAGCTGAAATGGGGCTGAAATGCAGCTGAAATGGGGCTGAAATGCAGCTGAAATGCAGCTGAAATGCAGCTGAAATGCAGTTGAAATGCAGCTGAAATGCATCTGAAATGGTGCTGAAATGCATCTGAAATGCAGCTGAAATGCGCTGAAATGCATCTGAAATGGGGCTTAAATGCATCTGAGATGCATCTGAAATGGTGCTGAAATGGTGCTGAAATTCAGCTGAAATGGTGCTGAAATGCAGTAAAATGCAGCTGAAATGCAGCTGAAATGGGACTGAAATGCATTGCTGGTGTTCCCGCGTCGTATTTAAGTTCTCACTGGAGCGTGGTTCTGCCGGCGGGTTTAGTTCCTCCCCGCCGCTCCTCTGCGTCGCTCGTTCGTGCGCTGGAGCCGTTTTTTACGGAGCGCAGATTCGCCTGTAAGCGATGGGGGCAGATTGAGAAACGAACATTTTAAACCCCCCTCGGCTAATGCGGCGTGATTGCTCCTACCTGATGTGCTCCGTAACGCAGGGTGATAAACGGAGCTGTTAATGGCTTACAGATGACTCTGGCGAAGCGTCAGGACATTTCGCCCCAGGGACCCACCGAGGACGCAGCCGGCTGCAGAACGTGATGCTCGGGGAGCGTGTGCTGCAGCGCGGGGGCAGGCAGCTGCGATTGGGCTGTGTGGCGCTGCTCCTTATTCGCTGCTCGTTATTCACTCGTCTTGAGTCCCCGGGTCTGTGTTGCAGAGTTGGGCACCGTGTGGATGATTGGGGGGGGGGGGGGGTTGAGGGAATGATTGGGGGGGTGATTTGAAGGGGGTGAGGGGGGATGGTTGAGGGAATGATGGGGGGGTGATTTGAATGGGGTGGGGGGGGGATGGGGTTGAGGGAATGATTGGGGGGGCGATTTGAAGGGGGTGGGGGGGGGGGGTGGGGTTGAGGGAATGATGGGGGGAGAGTGATGATTTGAAGGGGGTGAGGGGGGATGGTTGAGGGAACGATTTGGGGGGAGGCGATGATTTGAAGGGGGTGAGGGGGGGGAGGCTGGGGGTTAAGGGAATGATTAGATATCCTGTCTGATGTGTTCTGAACACCAAAGGCCGAGGCGGAGATGAGTCTGTTTACGGGCCATAAAACCCGCAGAGCCACGAAGAGTCTGGGGCCAGCCTAGCGTAGCACGTTAGCGGCTCTCCGTCTGGGAAGGCTCCCGTTCCTCTGAGAAATAAAGGGGGGGGGGGGGGGGGGGGCAGGGGGTAGTTTTTAATGAGCGCTGCTTTTGTTATTTTATTTTAGGGGGGGGGGGGGGGGGGGGGGGGTGCTCACTCTCAGGCTGTACAGCAGGACACGCTGCACCTGGCCGCGCTGGTCGGGGTTCTGGAGCCCCAGTCTCCGGTTCCCCTCCCGTTCCCGTCCGTGCGGGTCGGAGGTGGAACAACGCGGCATCCCGCTGCCCCTCCATAAAAGCGTAATTGCTTTCGGGAATTGCACGCCTCGGGGGCGGCTTTTTACGATCGGTGCTTTGTTTGAATCGGCATTATTATCATCAGAGAAGCAAATGGTCTCCCTTAAAATAGAGAGCCGTGGGAGGTCACCAAAGCCTGCGCAAGACTTCCTGTGTGAACTCCGGGATGGCACGTTTACACACTTCCTGTGTGTGAATGAAGTTCCTGTTCTGAGGGTCTGACTGTAGTCTGCCTCGTGACCCTGATGGTTTTTAAACACTGAAACCACTGTCGGTGTGCCGGGCTGGACCCACTCTAAATGTCGCCCGTTGTCTGTCGTGGGCTTGTAGTTTATGGTGAGCAGAGATGCTTCGACCTTTGACCTTGCAAATGTATCCGGAGTCCCGCCCCCCTTTCACTGACATCATATCGTGTGCGATAAGAGGGAGAGAGAGGCGAAATTATCGAACTCCTCTCCTGCGAGAAACCGTTAACTCCAGCACATGGAAGCCCTTCTCCTTCTGGGGTCACACATTTGCGGAATATCACTTTTTCTCATAAAACTCGTGAAGGAACAGGAAGTGGGGAAAGCGAGCAGGAAGTGGGGAAAGCGAGCAGTCTCGCGCACCGCTCGGGGGGGGAGGGGGGGGGCAGCCTGCCAGGCCGGCCGAGGAACAAGGTCGTTTCGTGCCAAACGCTCGTTTCTCAGGCCGCTGTTTATGTAACGTCGGACGGGCGTGTCTCCGTAAAGACCCCACGCCTCGTGTCGAAGCGTAATTGCTGTTCTGGGCTCTCTCTGTTTGGGGAAGATAACGTGGCTCTGCAGAGCAGCCTGCTCTGTGCGATGTACCCGTGGCCTTACCTGCGTGTGCAGCACTTCGTCTTTCAGGGGCGCCAAATTGAGTCTGTTAATAAATGTGCATGAGTTATAGCTATAGTCCCCAGCCGGGAGCTCAGAATGGGACGGCATATTTTATGCCTCTTGTTATTAGTTTTTCTTGTTCACACGCTCCTGATAGCAGCCCTGTGAACTGGCACAAACAGGCACGGACAGGGCTGTTGGGATCTGACACGGTCCCGTTTGATCACAAGGAGAACAAAATGAGATTAGTGCCGTTTGATTTGATTAACGCACACATCGGCAGGCTTGTTGGTACCAAGAGATACTTGTACATTGACACTCAACACACTCACGCGTGTACACACACACACACACACACACACGATGCGCTCACTGTATAAACGCACTGTGTTAACACTGAGAAACTCACTTGTCAAGGCAAGGGGGGTTCAAAAGAATTCCGTTTTCTGTTTGCATGCGATTCCATTCGTTACCATGACGCTGAGAATGTGCTTTGCCGGCTTGCAGCTCTGGCTGTGCAGCCATGCAGCAGCCTGTGTGCATGCAGGACCATCATGCAATGCTGATATCCATCATGTCAAACAGGGTCCTCAAACTCAGATCCTGGAGGGTTGCTATGCTTCCTGGTTTTTATGTGCTGAATTTATGTCGTTGATTGGCTGAAGCAAGGCTGCCTAACCCTGTCGCTGGAGATCTGCTACCTGTACGTCCGAGGGCCTTATTGGCTGCCGATTGGCTGAAAATGATAAAAAACCAGCAGGGACTGCGTGGCCCTCCAGGACTGGTGTTAGAGACCCCTGTTAGTATATAATAATAATAATATAATAATAATAATAATAATAATAATAATGTTCTAAATAAAGACTGAATTTGTGATATTTTTTACTAGAGGGTCAGAGAGCTATTAGCTTGCTGTGAACATTAAGAAGCCTCTGTATGTGTCTTTTCATAGCAGCTGAACCAGAATTGGGACATTTTTGTTGCCTGATCATCTCAGTGCCTGGGGGGGGGGGCTTTGAGGTGTCAAAAAAAATATTGATGTTTCTCCTCTCCATTTCCCCATCTGAAGTGAGGAACTGAGCTTCAGCATTAGTGTGGCTCAGCTGGTGGACTGTAAAAAGGATAAACGAAGCGGGCTGTACGTGCTTCGCTCTCCAGAATTGTTGGATGATCATCCAGAGGTTGAATGGGCAGAGAGCAACTGCAATTGGGCGTTTCAAAAAAAGTGGATTTAAGTGGATTAAAACTGAGCTCTCAAAACAGGGCCTTTCTCCTGAAGCGGTGGCATTTCTGTTTTACTTATATTTAGCCCTTTGAAGAGCAGGTTCACGGAATGATTCCCACTAAAATTCTAAGTCAGTGTTCTAGAACTCCACTGCTTTCCACTACCAGTAGTGATTGTGACATCAGCATTAGAATGTTCAGGTAAGAACATTCTAACACATATCTGCTGTAGCGCAGGGCGGTGTGAAGATTGGCAGGAAGATGAAGTGAGGCTTGCAGTTGCTTAATTCTGCATTCATACTGATGTGTGGCCAAGGTTTCAATAGCTCTGTTACAGATTTCAGTTTCAGAAAGGAACTGTGTCCCAGAAAGTATAAAATAAGAAGTGCATTTAAAGGTTTAAATGTTACATAGAGATGCGCTATTCAATTCTGAATGAATTGAATTTTGTTTTGTTTTTTTTCCCCCTCTCTGTCTTCTTCCTTGCAAATAACTTTGCTTCTGGAGGACTCTCCCCTCCTAAACGAAATTCTGCATGTCCTAGGAAAAGCGTTCTCTTCTATGGTCCGGCAAGTAAGTACCGAGCCCGGATGGCGGGTGGAGCGGTTGCCATGGCTGCATGCCGAGCTCATTCCGTTTCGCCTCATGGTGTGTGTGTGTGTGTCAGTGAAGTCCGCATTCGAACCCGAGCCACCACGGCGGTCGGGTGGACTGCATGCCATCATCCAGTCCCGTTCGTCTGCTCCCCCGCGGCTGTTTTGGGAGCTGTCCAGACCAGTGTGGAGATAGAACCTCCGCAAAGTCAAATAAGGCGGTGGAGGGTGTGGGTTGCCCAGGTGGATTCTGGGAAAAGCCACGCTGCAGACGTACGGTCTGGTCACTGCCGGTGGCAGTGTATGGTAATAGCTTGGGATCGGGACTTGTAACTCAGAGGTTGCAGGTTCGATCGAATCTCAGATGGGGCACTGTTTTTTGTACCCTTGAGCAAAGTACTGTACTTTGCCTGAACTGCTTGAGCAAGAATCCAGCTGGGTGAATTGACTCCAGGTGTGTACAGAATGTGAGTATATAGGTCACTCTGGGTATGAGTGTCAGCAGCTCCTCAATCAAAGGCTGCTCAGAAATCCGATCATCTGATGGGAGGATAGATATGACTGAACTGAAAGGCTTCTCAGTGAAAGTTATTTGGGATTCTCAGAATTAGTCTAGAGCTCACAGTTCAGACATTTGCATCATCTGGTGAGGGTGGGGGGGAGGTGAGGAGGGGGGGTGGCGCGAAGGCTCCCAGTGATTTTTGGAAAGGCCTTTCCCACGGAGATGGAAAGAGACTGCCCCAAACGTCCTCTGCTCCTTTTCTCCCTACCCCACCGATTCCATCACCGCTAATTAACTGTTGTTGGACGATGAGTTTGGTGAATTTTTGCTCTTTTTTCATACACGTTGCCACAACGACCCAGATGCCTTTTTTTTTTTAAACCGCCATTTTTGACACCACTCTGCTCTGCCCTACATTATTGGCTGTAATTATTGCTACTCGTCCAGCTGTATAGGAAGGATGTGGAGTGACGGGCCGTCACATTTAGGATATGCTGGTGCTAATGGGAATAAATTTACCTGGAATCCCCCCCCCCCCCATTTAATCTCATTAAATGCATTGACATCATTCATTATTTCTGTGTGTGTGTATGTATGTGTGTGTGTGTGTGTGTGTGTGTGTGTGTGAAATATACTGCATATATATATAAATAATGTTATTACACTCTAGCTATTGCTGTCTTATAGAACTGGTATAGGGCATGACTGCTCTTCAGAACTTCCCCTGTTTGCATAATGGCTCATTGCATCCGAGAAATGATTTTTATTTACCTGTCAGGAATGCTTTGGGATGTCCGCCATTTTGTTCTGGAAGTCTGTCCGCCCCCCTCAGCCCTCTGGACGAGGCTCATATAAATGACAAACTGATGAAAGAAGCATTTAACCCACTTTGATGTGAAGTTTTATCCCGCTTTGATTTTGTGCAGCCACAAATGCCTTAATGGAGCGAGTTATTAAGCTAATCGACTCTGGGGGGGGGCGCGCGGAGGGGCGGGGGGGGGGGGGGGGGGGGGGGGGCGAGGGGCGAACTGCGCATTGGCCGTATTTCAGCGGCAATGGTCTCGTCCCGTGGAAGTGTACAGAATCCTAATTTTCCAAAGTGCGAGTCTCCTGTTCTGCTCTCCCTCCGTCGTTGCCGGGTGAGGACGTGTCGTCGAGCGTGTGCCGCGGCGCGGAGTGAAACCGGGCTAATCGCTCTCTCCTCTGACTGAATGGCGGCGGGGGGGGGGGGGGGGGGGGGGCGGGGGGGGGGGGGGGGGGGGGAGGCGATGATGACGGTGACGTCCCAGTAATCACCGTTTCCACGCTCCCGAGTGACACGTTGACAGGATTTACGTCCATCAATCGTGGCCTGCCGGCACTTCTAATGAAGATGGCTGTCAGGGGCTCCCATGGGGGGGGGGGGGGGGGGGGGAGACGCGATGTGACGGAGCAGCGAGGAACATCTGTCTCGCATTTATTACGCAATGCAGAGCAGTCTACGAATGTCAGACCACCCCTGCCTGTCTGTACCCTCTCTCTTTTATGGTTTACATCTTAATTGGTCTCAGATACTGTACTGAGACGGCTTGGTGTGAAACGTGTGGATATTGATGGCAAAGAACCAGATGACCCCCCCCCCAACCCCCCTTAAAAAAAGTTATGAAAAAAAAAAAACAACTGTATGCAGAAGATGATTACCAGAAACCTGGAAAACTAATCAGTCCCCTCCTCATATTCCCCAGTTGAGAATTTTATGAATTTTCCTCCGTTGCGAAGGGCGTCCGTTCGGTTTTGCAGTTCAAAAATAATTTTCTGGCTACGGCGCTTGTGTAAAACGCATTAGCTGTGAGTTCTGCTGACGGTTGCCTTCGCGCTCTCGTCGGTTGAGACTGAAACGGCGTTTCGGTTCTCATTGCGTTTGTAGCGCGGCTGATTCCCCTAGGCCCACCCTGTTAGATTGAGTTTTCAGTTTTTCTTTCTTAGCAGAAATCAACATTAAAAATGGATCGCCCGTGTTTACTGTAGCATTCTGCTGAGAGGAACATTTTTTTTGTATTTTTGGCATGGCTGAGCCGTTACATTATTCTGGTGAACTTTTAAATAAATAAAAAAACTCAGAAAAAAATTTAAAAAACTCAAAGAATTGCTGAACTGTGAGGTACCAGCGCAAAGTTCCTTAGAATCAGTGTACTCGTGCGCTTTGAGATGTTCACACAAAGCATTGTCAAATGTTTACTGTTGAAGGAAGGGAGAACGAGGTTCATCAGTATGTTCGCCCTTGTTCATTTTATTTACTTGTGCGCATTTTATGGTGGTTATGTCTATGTGTTCATTCAGACCATGTGAATGTAATGTAATGTAACAAGCTTATGGTGGGTTAAATATGCTCTAGTACTCAAGGCTAAATCAGAGAAGACCTGGTGGTATCACGTTACTCCTCCTTGCCAATAGGTGGCGATTAATAGGTGCCCCCAATTTGTTTGAAGTGTTATGGAATTTGTTTTCCTCACTCTGGAAAAAAAATGAAACGTTGGATCAACGTAAAAATTCTTTAAAATTCTTCAATAGGTCACATCTAAAAAATAGATTTGACTCTAAGCTAAATTTAATTTAATGAACCCATTTATTTTAAAAATAAATTTAACTTGCTTTAGTCAAATTCAGATTTTAGGTTTTTAAGTTAATCCATCGTTTAACATTTTTTTCTTGTCATTTATTACAATAATGTACTCGACACTGCTGGGAACAAGAAAGAAAATGCTGCGCGTGCATGCGTCTCACCTGATTACGTCTAATTTATTCCTTTATTAATTTATTTCCGGGCAATAACCCTCACACAACACGAAAATGACTCACGTTTCGTACGAGCAAATTACATTTAATGATGGGATAATGCTAATTGGAATTGAACTCGTAGCCTACTTAGTCAAAGCTCTGTTGAACGTCTTGTCAACAGTAATGAGAGTAACGAACAACGTTTAAACGATGTGTCATACATACAAACGGTGACCTAATCTCTGGAGGCGATTGATGTGATTACTCTGATTTTAACCGTTTATAGCCTGTGAGTTATCTACTTTATTGCAATCGTAGTGTATTCGAGGGTTGCTTTATGGGGCTTTAAGTTAAGGGTGCAGTGCTGCATCAGTCACACCATGGTGAATTAATAAAGTCTTCTACGTGGTAAAATGGGCGAGCCTACTGTAAAGCCGTGTAAAGTTGCAAGTATTTTTCTCCGGTCCTTGACTCCCTCGACCGCATCTAAAAACGAGTATTTCACTCGTTGTTGACAACAGCAGTCAATCACACAGTTTTTTGCGGCAGATGTTGAATATAAAATCCGTACGACTGGTGTTTATATCTCTGGACTACGGAGCTTGGCGGCGACTGTAAAGTTTCCTGAATGACTTATTCTTTAGCTGAGAGCGATTCGAACAAGTCGGGAGAGAGGCTGGAGCTGGAATCCTGACTAGGGCTTGCTCTCGTTTTGCAGTGAAGCGGAATTTCTGGGGTTAATGAAAAGGCGCGAGCTTATCCCCATGTCGCGCAATTGGAACTGGCAAGGGTCTGGAGCCGCGTGTTCGCGAGCGCGTTTTAACCCTGCCCGCGCGCTTGGATCATTTGAAAGAGGAGGAGGCGGAGGACAGAGCATCCTTCTCCCGTGCAAAATCACCCGGGGTTCACACACACACACCGCTGACGGACTGAGAAAGTAAAGAATGTAGATTACACACGTCCTGGGTCGCACCGCGAGCAATAGGACCTGCTTTTGTTCCCCAGTGCGCGAAATCATTTTTTTTTATGCCACATCAATCTGAATCGTTCAGACTCGAAGTGCGATGGATAGCGGCGGTAAGGAATCGCGATGAAAGGCTGAGGAGAAGCAGGCTGCTGCATTGCTTGCGAGGATGGACTGCTTATGCATTGTTACCACTAAGGTAAGCTGTAGTATACCCTCGCGCTGTTTCGCGCGCCTCGTCTGCCAAACGCGATAGTAAGTAGATTGGGATGAACCGCTTTCCCTTTTTACGCTTGGACTCATTTGTAAACTCTGGCAATCCTATATTAAGAGTTGCCATTTGTTTATCCCCCAACGCAGTCCTAATTTTTATCTGAAGTGAAGTTGTTAAATGATTCATTATAGATAGAAATGATTTACTGAAACGATCAAATCATATTTCTCTTTGTGCTGCAACTTGAAATGTACTCCAAAATGAGGGGGAAAAAAACGTTCAGCGCAGAAACGGATTGCAATACATTTGGTACTTATGGGTCAAAAGACTGTTCTAACCCTGGTAATGCACAATTAATTAAAATATCCCCAGGCATTGCTCATAGCAACCGCTGTTTTAAGCGGAGTATTCCAGAATGGTGATGGCTTTACTGGAGTTACACAAACCCGCGTGAAACCCGGTTTTACAGGACATCGTGACGTTTTCAGCATTTTTAAATTACAACACAATGAAAACAAACTTCACTATATATTGATGGATTGAAAGCTTTTATGTCTTTAGTGGCTTTTATTTGAAATGTCACTTCCTGAAGGTTAGAGAATCATTGGTACGTTGTAGCTTTCACAAATAATCATTAATTTGCATAGTTATTCAGTGCTTTTTTTGGGGTTATTCTGTACTTTTCTGACTCTATTGGGGTTCATGTTCAATGACGCTGGTACTGCCCAAAACCTAGAGTGATTTAGCTTGCTGTAATGGAGTTGAGTGTCCTTATGTGTTGGGTATCTTTGTCCTCACTCACCATCTCTGATAAGTAGTAGGAATCAGTTGGTGGTCTGGCCCAGCAGTTTTTTACCTTTTGGCATTTTGCTCTTGTTCTTTGTGACTCACTCGCGAGTGGAACCATCTTCCACAAGTCATTTTGAAACGTGGAAGGCATGGGACACACACACACACACTCTCCCAGCCCCACACACATGCGCACACACGCATACATCCCCCCACACGTATGCTAACGCACACACACACCCGCACACTCTCCCAGCCCCACACACATGCGCACACACGCGTACATCCCCCCACACGTATGCATATGCACACCCACAGCCACACACCCGCACACACATCACACGCATACCACACCGAACGCACGTTCTCCACACACACACATGTGCACACACGCATAGGCCCCCCCCCCACAAGTATGCATACGCGCACACACCCACACACCCGCACCCTCTCCCAACCCCACACACACATGCGCACAAACGCATGCATCCCCCACACGTATGCTAACGCACACACACCCGCACACCCGCACACTCTCCCAGCCCCGCACACACGCATACATCCCCCACACGTATGCTAACGCACACACACCCGCACACTCTCCCAACCCCACACACAGATGCGCACAAACGCATACATCCCCCACACGTATGCTAACGCACACACACCCGCACACCCGCACACTCTCCCAACCCCACACACACATGCGCACAAACGCATACATCCCCCACACATATGCTAACGCACACACACCCGCACACCCGCACACTCTCCCAACCCCACACACACATGCGCACAAACGCATACATCCCCCACACATATGCTAACGCACACACACACCCGCACACCCTCCCAACCCCACACACACATGCGCACAAACGCATACATCACCCACATGTATGCTAACGCACACACACACACAAGCACACAATCCCCACACATACATGCGCACACACGTACATCCCCCAACACTTATACATGCATGGACGCACGCACACGTACACACGCACAAATGTAGCGCTGAAATGCTTGTTTCTGTCCACTTTATTGGGGGTAAGAAATGCCCTTATGATGCAAATGACTTTATCGTCCTGTGGGAAGTTGAAATTGGGTTCATGCCCCCCTCCCCACCGCCCCCCCCATCGAAAGCAGAGCAGTGACCCAAAACGCATTCTGAAACGGTGAACGCTTCGGAATGTGTTTTCCGACGCTCCCCTGAGAATCGAGACGCGTTCCCCCAGCTTAAGAGCGGACTGCGTGTCGTCTTGCTTCGGTGGGAGAACCCCCCCCGACATCCCTGTTTCGGCATTTAGAGTTTTCACTCGGAGCTGACCGTTAAGCTCCTTACATAACCTGCGAGTTTTAATGAAGCGCAAGAACCGTGTCCGTCTTAAAGCTGGACTGCTGGCGGGGAAAAAAAAAAAAACCTTTTCCCGGTTCAGCGTTCAGCGGCGTTGGGTTATCAGAAAGGGCTGCGGCTGCTGAGCTGAGTTGGGCAGCTTGCTCTGGGTAAGTTGGTGGGATTGTTCTGATGACGCCGGTGAGTTGAACAGTAAGGTATGTCTGTGGGAAGGTCTGACTCATTGCGTGTCTTTGTTGGAGATATGCAGCCAATCCCTGAGAGGTGGCCCTATGAATCATGGGATACTTGTGCAGAACAGTTATCATGGGGAGGATCATATCAGCACCCTCGGTATGGTTTTTAACTAAATGTCACACACAGTTGATTTCTCACGTTTTGTGTGTGACGTAGTTGCTGCTCTGTTTCTACCTGAGTGTTGGAATACAGCTGCATTTGGCTGGGTTATGGGAAGTTAAAGTGAATGTTTTTTTGGGTTGTGTGTGTGTGTGTGTGTGATCTCTCTGTCTGTGTGTGTGCTCTGTGTGTGTATGCCTGTGTATGTATATGTGTGTGTGTCCTCTTTGTGTGTGTGTGTGTGTGTGTGCTGTGACATCTGTGTGTGTGTGTGCTCTGTGTGTGTGTGTGTGTGTGTGTGTGCATGCTCTGTGTGTGTGTGTGTGCCATCTGTGTGTGCGTGTGTGTATGCACGCTCTGTGTGTGTATGTGCCATCTGTGTGTTTGTGTGTTGTGTGTGTGTGTGTGTGTGTGTCTGTGTGTGTGTATGCATGCTCTGTGTGTGTGTGTGCCGTCTATGTGTTGTGTGTGTGTATGTGTGCTCTGTGTGTCTTGCCTCTGTCCCTAACTGTGAGAATGTAACCTGGGTTGATCACTATGCTACATATAGCGTTGGGTTCTGCTGTAAACTCCCCCTTACGCCAGGCAGACACTTAACGTGATGTCTTAATTACACTCGCACAGTAATAACTCGGCAGTTTACTGCTTCTTGCCTGACACTTTTTGCGCGCACTTTAGAAGTAGTTCTTGTGCACATATAGTTGTGTGTGTGTCCGTTTGCCTCTGTGTGTGTGTGTGTGTGTGTGTGTCTGTAAATCCCTTCTACTGATTGGTTGTTTTTTGCTTTGCTGTACTATGCATCTTTGAATCATGAAAGTGTTCATCTTTAGAACGTGTGTGAGTTCTCGAATGTGACCGGTTCAGTCCGGTTCTCTCTGTGACCTTTCCTTGGGTTGCAGAAATGGCATGTGAAGATGCTCTGATCAGAGGGCAATGACATGTAAAAGCAGGACAGTTGCTCTGTGTGTGTGTGTGTGTGTGTGTGTGTGTGTGTGAGTGAGTGTGTGAGTGTGTGTGCGTGTGTGTGTGTGTGTGAGTGTGTGTGTGTATGCTGTATCTGTGTGTGTACTGTATGTATGTGTGTGTGTACTGTATGTGGGTGTATGTGTACGGTGTGTGTGTATGCTGTATCTGTGTTTGTACTCTGTGTGTGTGTGTGTGTGTGTGTGTGTGTGAGTGTGTGTGTGTACTGTGTGTGTGTGTGTGTGTGTGTGTGTGTACTGTATGTGTGTGTGCGAGAGAGAGGAGGAGAGATAGCTGTACTGAGGCCCGCTGCATACTGGTGTTCTCACCTCAGGGAAAAAAAGTAATCAGATTGAACACACATACACCATATACACCACTGCGCTCTCCCTGCGCTCTCTCTGCTTTAGGGTCCAGATTGCAGCGCTGCGTCTGGCCCGGCTGGGATTTCGGGGAAGTCCCCCTTCTGCCAAAGAACGGGCGGATTGTGCAGACCCAGCAGGTTGTTTCAGCTGCGTGTCACCATGGTGATAAATCCGCAGCGTTAGAATGCTGTAATGCTCGTTTTGCCGCGATTGTGCTGAATTTCATACGGCAGCGCCGGTTTCTGGTTAGCGTCGCTGCGTTTCTATAAAGAAAAGTTCTACATTTCGTATGTTTGTAATATATTTCTCATCTATCGCAGAATTGCACCCTGTTGGTTGTGGCTGTTGTTAAGCCTTTGAGTCATTGTGGCATCATGTGCTTTAATGTGGTAAGCAGATACTTGCTTAGTCTACTTCAGTCGGGTTGGACATAAGGCTGCAAACAAAGGTAGACATGGTCTGATAGTAAACATGTACAGATAGTCGAGTGCACTAATAAAACTCCTGTGCGAGTGATTGGTTGTTTTTTTTTGTTTTGGGGGGGCGTGGCTATAGTGAGGTGGGCGGGGCTACAGGAGTTCTATTTTTGGTGAACAGCTGTAATTGGGTGTGGAGAACGTGTGCGTGATATGCTCTGTGAGATGCTTTGTGAATGTGGACACTGATGTGGGATCAGTCGAGCCTGTAGCCCCTGGACAGAGGAAAGCCTGATTCTAGATGAGGATTCCTGCTCTGCGTTAGCATTGCTAACGCACACTCGTTTCGAGCCGTTGAGAGTCTCCAGTGCGGGCCTGTGCTTTTGTTCTTCTGGGATGAATGACTGACAAGCCTGGCTCTTGTCCTTCCTGGTTGAGGCTCACCTCAGGGGACACTGGGAACACAATTAAAAGTGTCGATTGATTTCTGTTTGATTCCTGACCTTCTCCCGACACCAAAAAAATCAAGGGGAGATTGTTCCCCATCCCATAGTCCTCTGTATAATTAAACAATGACAAAATCAAAGACTCCAAAGTGAATTTGAGATTAGATCTGGCAGTGTTCCCACAGAGCCTGTATTTCTGGCACACACACACACACACACTCGGAGGTGATGTACTGAATAACGGGTGTGAGGTATTATAAACTGCGCGGTATTGTTCGCTGATTGTAAGTGGGACGGGTCAGTGCGCGCCAAGGAGCGTCGAGAGCTGGTCGGGGCTAATCTTTTACGCCGCTGTCTCCCGGGCGTCGACGTCCTTCGTTCATTTCCCTCCACCTTTCCTGGTCCCCTGACATTGTCGCTTGGGATGGATCGCAGATTTGATGTTTGGCAATATATTCGAACTGGCGTGCTGGTCCTTTCGTCGTTAACCGCGCTTTGGGTTTTCGGGGGCATTTTCCCGCCATTTTGGATGTTTTTGCTAATAGCGGCAGATTAAGCCGTTGGATGATTAACGAGTGACAGAAAAAGTGCCGAGCGAAGCGAGCTGACTCACCCCTGCAGTGAGTTACGGAGAACAGCCCTGGAGTGGAGCCTCTTCGGGAGCCAGAACCGTCCGGTGACGGTCGGCCACTGTCCCAGTCCCGGCATTCAGCTGTTCCCATGAATGAATGAATGAATGAATGAATGAATCATAGCATTTACATAGCACTTTTCCATATAACGCTCAAAGTGCTTTACAGTGGTGAGTGGGAACTCACCTCACCCACCACCAATGTGTGGCACCCACCACTAATGTGTAGCGCCAACCACCAATGTGTAGCGCCCACCACCAATGTGTAGCACACACCACCAATGTGTGGCACCCACCACTAATGTGTAGCGCCAACCACCAATTTGTAGCACACACCACCAATGTGTAGCACCCACCTGGGTGATGCACGGCAGCCATTTTGTGCCAGAAAGCTCACCACACTTTAGAACAGTGACACCACCAGAACAGTCTGCTCATCGGAGTCCACGTGCATGTGGGTGCATAATCTGCCTCTGGCGTTTATTATGACTGCATTACACAGGACAGTCTGTCTCACGAGCTCAGGTGAGTTTCCCAGAATGCAAAGCTCGTTGGCGTTTTAATCACCGATGAAGAATTTAGGATGTCCCAATAAACGACTGCGCCGTCCGTATTAATTGTAAATATTTAATTTAGAAATCTCCCATCTGGAACGCCTCGTGTTTTATTTACACATTACTGTTGAATAAAATATTAAAGCGATTTTGCTAAAATATTAAATTGTTTTCAACATTTTAAATATATAGCAGACAGTCTGCTTCCCTTCCCCCCCCCCCCGCTTTGTTCAGACAGGAGTGAAGCAGAGAGATGGAATCGCATCCCAGAAAGCGCTAAGGGGGATGGGGGGGGGGGGGGAGGTAATCGAAATCTCGGCCACACGGGGGAAATGGCAGTTGGTTTTGGCAGTTGGCCACCCCCATACCCTGTGCCCCACATGGCCTCCCCCTACATTTCCTCTTCATATTTTGGAAAAACAATAAGAAAAATATTTTCATCTAAGTTTTTTTGGAATGCTCTATATTACAGCAATTCGTCAGTGTGAGTCTTGTCTGCCGCAGGGGACCTCGGGCCTATTTCTCGCCCGGCTGGTGACGGTCTTACAAAACGGGTTGTGAGAAATTATCGGGTCTCTTGCTTGATGCTGGGATGGACACAAAATCTCATTTAGGTCAACCAGCAATATGGTCTTTGCTGTTTTGTACATTTTTCAGTATTTCATAAAAAAAAAGTTATCAACCTTTTTAAAAAAGTTTTTTTTTTATTTTTTAGAAACAGGCAGTGTAAACGTGCTCTCATGTGCGCAGGTAGACCTGCTCTCAGGTGCGCAGGTAGACGTGCAGGCAGGTGTGCAGGTAGACGTGCTCTCAGGTGCGCAGGTAGACGTGCTCCCAGGTGCGCAGGTAGACATGCAGGCAGGTGTGCAGGTAGACGTGCTCTCTGGTGTGCAGGTAGACATTCTTTCAGGTGCGCAGGTAGACGTGCTCTCAGGTGCACAGGTAGACCTGCTCTCAGGTGCGCAGGTAGACGTGCAGGCAGGTGTGCAGGTAGACGTGCTCTCAGGTGCGCAGGTAGACGTGCTCCCAGGTGCGCAGGTAGACA
Organism: Anguilla japonica; assembly: GCA_025169545.1. Classification (NCBI taxonomy): domain Eukaryota; kingdom Metazoa; phylum Chordata; class Actinopteri; order Anguilliformes; family Anguillidae; genus Anguilla; species Anguilla japonica. The sequence continues at coordinate 4,948,311 of CM045886.1, forward strand.
TGCAGGCAGGTGTGCAGGTAGACGTGCTCTCTGGTGTGCAGGTAGACATTCTTTCAGGTGCGCAGGTAGACGTGCTCTCAGGTGCACAGGTAGACATGCTCTCAGGTGTGCAGGTAGACGTGCTCTCAGGTGCGCAGGTAGACATGCTCTCAGGTGTGCAGGTAGACGTGCTCTCAGGTGCGCAGGTAGACACGCTCTTAGGTGCACAGGTAGATGTGCTCTCAGGTGTGCAGGTAGACGTGCTCTCAGGTGTGCAGGTAGACATGCAGGTAGGTGCGCAGGTAAACATGCAGGCAGGTGCGCAGGTAGACATGCAGGTAGGTGCGCAGGTAGACATGCTCTCAGGTGTGCAGGTAGATGTGCAGGTAGGAGCACAGGTAGGTGTGTTCTCAGGTGTGCAGGTAGACATGCAGGCAGGTGCACAGGTAGGCCTGCAGGTAGGTGCGCAGGTAGAGGTGTGTTCTCAGTATCTCCAGCACCCTGTTATGGGGGTCAGTGACTGGGGAAATAAAAGGGCTTTTTGCCTCTGAAGGCAGGAGTCTAAACTGGAGGAGTCCAGCTGATGCCCCCGATGCTGCTCTGCGTCTCCTGTGTTTCCCTCAGTCACTTAGCCTTTGGGGGGAGTGGATCACAGAGCCTGTGGAGTGTGTCCTCAGAGCCCAGCGCCACGGTCTCACACACGCTTCACACGCTTCACACACGCTTCACACACACGCTTCACGCTCTCCTGTCATACGTGTCCGTGATGATGGCGATTTGATCGCTGCGTTTTTTTCCCTGGAGCTGCCGCGGGTGTGCCTTTCCATTCCGAATAACGCATGGGGGAGGGCGCCATGGAAACGGGCTGCTGTTAGGTTTCCCAGCATGCTTTTGGGAGAGCTGCCTCCTGTCGCTAGGTTTCCCAGCATGCTTTGGGGAAGCTTTCTCCTGTCGTTAGGTTTCCCAGCATGCTTTGGGGAAGCTTTCTCCTGTTGTTAGGTTTCCCAGCATGCATTGGGGAAGCTTTCTCCTGTTGTTAGGTTTCCCAGCATGCTTTGGGAAGCTTTCTCCTGTTGTTAGGTTTCCCAGCATGCTTTGGGAGAGCTGCGTCCTGTCGTTAGGATTCCCAGCATGCTTTGGGAGAGCTGCCTCCTGTCGTTAGGATTCCCAGCATGCTTTGGGAGAGCTGCCTCCTGTTGTTAGGATTCCCAGCATGCTTTGGGAGAGCTGCGTCCTGTCGTTAGGATTCCCAGCATGCTTTGGGAGAGCTGCGTCCTGTCGTTAGGATTCCCAGCATGCTTTGGGAGAGCTGCGTCCTGTCGTTAGGATTCCCAGCATGCTTTGGGAGAGCTGCCTCCTGTTGTTAGGATTCCCAGCATGCTTTGGGAGAGCTGCGTCCTGTCGTTAGGATTCCCAGCATGCTTTGAGAGCGTCTTCACATCTGACGGATCTCCTTACTGCAGATGTGTGGAATGGCCTGTAATGCGCTCCCAGGAAAAGAGTTTCAAACGGAGCGCGGAGTTCGGGATGAGACCGGATCAGTTACCATGTGACCTGCGTCTCGATCCGGGCCCTCCACCTGACCTCGCCTCCCCTCCCGAAAGTTCCTGTGCCAGTCTCATGGGTTACAAGTGCAGATTGCAGATGAAATTCAAATCAATTAAATGAGAGACGCTGTCTATAAGTATGTGTCATCATGCCAACTAAGCATAATTGAATTTGCATCCGTCACTGTTGTCTGTTAGGACCCCAAGGGCCTCTGCATCAAATAATCCAAGACCTTGGCAAACTGTTTGATTGACAGCTCTCTCTGCAAAAAAAAATTAAATAAAAAATAACCAAAACAAATTAAATACAAAAGTGTCTCCTGATATGAGTGCAGAGTGTACCTCTAACTCTAATTTACACCTGTGTGCCCGCTGCACAGAACTCAATATGAAAAAGTTATTTATAAATGAATCATCTGAATCACACTGCACTTCTGCTGGGAGAGGACAGGGTGGGAGAGGGGGGAGCACGCTTAGCCTTTATGGAGGGGGGGGGGGATGAAAGACAGAGTGAGAGACAGAGATAAGGGAGGGAGGGTGATGGACAGAGAGTGAGAGACAGATTGAGAAAGATACAGGGAGAAAGGGAGAGAGAGAGATGAGAGAGAAAGAGAGAGACAGAGGGGTGTGGGGAGAGAGTGAGAGACATAGAGAGCGAGAGACAGGAAGAGGTGGGGGGAGAGAGAGAGAGAGAGAGGAGGGCAGAGGGATGGACTAAGAAAGACAGAGAGGGAGATAGAGACATGGGGGTGGGAAAGTGAGAAGGGAAGGTTAAGGGGAGAGAGGGAGAGGGGGATGACCCACTCAGGACAGGGTGCAGGGGGCTTGGGGTCTATCCCCCCAGCAGGGCGGAGACCGGCCCCCCGGTGCTGGATCCTCAGCTGGCTCGCAGCATCGCTCTGTCCTGCGTCTGTCCTGCGTCTGTCCTGCGTCTGTCCTGCGTCTGAACTCTGGGGGATGTGGTGACTCACGGCCGCGAAACGACGTCCGCATTCTGTCGCGCCGCCATCTCTTCTGACCGGTCCACCGGACGACGCTCCGGAGGCTGAGAGGTCTGCCGTGCCTGTCTCAACCTTTGATCTGTAAGGAGCTTACCTGCGTCCTGCACGTTAAGGGCCTTTGCTGGGCCTATTTCTGAACGGCAGAGAGTTGGGAAGATGTTGGAGGCGAGGTCTTAGTTCACGGAACAGCCCTGTTAGGGGAGGGTGTAGATCCCAGAGCAGCCCTGTTAGGGGAGGGTGTAGATCCCAGAGCAGCCCTGTTAGGGGAGGGTGTAGATCCCAGAGCAGCCCTGTTAGGGGAGGGTGTAGATCCCAGAGCAGCCCTGATCAGAGCTGTTTTAGAGCAGCTGAGTTAGGGGAGGGTGTAGATCCCAGAGCAGCCCTGTTAGGGGAGGGTGTAGATCCCAGAGCAGCCCTGATCAGGAGCTGTTTTAGAGCAGCTGTGTTAGGGGAGGGTGTAGATCCCAGAGCAGCCCTGTTAGGGGAGGGTGTAGATCCCAGAGCAGCCCTGATCAGGAGCTGTTTTAGAGCAGCTGTGTTAGGGGAGGGTGTAGATCCCAGAGCAGCCCTGATCAGGAGCTGTTTTAGAGCAGCTATGTTAGGGGAGGGTGTAGATCCCAGAGCAGCCCAGATCAGGAGCTGTTTTAGAGCAGCTATATTAGGGGAGGGTGTAGATCCCAGAGCAGCTATCTTAGGGGAGGTTGTAGATCCCAGATCAGTTAGGCCTGGACTGGGCTGCAGCTGTACCCGGGTGGGTTTGGGGTCAGACCCTGGAGGCACTATGTTTGCACACCGTCTGCATCGCCCTACTGGTGAAGGGATGTGATTTATTTCTGCCTTGAACGTTGGATTTGGCTTTCCACTGTTCATGCGATGGGTTCTTTCTTTAGAATGTTCTCAGAATGCATTTTTCATGCAGTTAAAAAGATTGATTGGAATCTTTTCCAGAATGGACAGTAGAAAAAATCATGATACATGTTCATTTAAAGAACTTTGATAGAACATTGTAACAAAATTGTTTATCTGTCGGTGGGTTGGGCTGAGGAGGTAAAGTATTTCTCAGAAATCAGAATCTACCTGCAGATATTTTTGTTATAAGAGGTGAATGCTTGTGAATGAGCTTCGTTAGTCTTTCTTTTCCAGCAACCATAAGTGCCTCTTCATACTGCTTATCTCTGGCCGAACATTATCTGAGAAAATCAATCCTGTCAGCTACAAACAGCAGTGCTAGCATCACCACTTATATATTTATTTATTTTGCAGCATAAATCAAAGCATTAAGATTTCTGTGGGTGACTGATGTGGAACGGGGGGGGGGGGGGGGGGGGTTAGCTCTCTGTGATTCTGTTGCTGCCCCCCCCCCCCCCCCCCACCGTACTTAATCCAGCTCTGTAATCTAATCTCACCTGAGCCCCTGTTAGCTCTCCTCCCGGGTGATTCTGTGTTTCTCAGGTACTGATGTGAAGCTGATGGCTGAAGCTACAGAGCCTGGCTGAGCTGACTACTGAGACTTTACAAAAAATAAATAAATAAAAATAAAGCGCCACGTGTCAAATGAGAGGACCTCTTTTCCTTTGAGTTTCGGTCATTTTCTCACGGAATGACTGCACAACTGCTCCAGAGTTTCCCTCCTTCCTTCCCTCCCTTTCTGTTTTTCTTCCCTTTCTCTCCCTCCCTCCAACTTCTCTCTTCCCCTCCTGATCCCTCCACTCCTTCCCCCTCCCTCCCTCTTTTTTCTCTCCCTCCCTCCCTCCCTCCCTCTCTCTCTCTCTCTCTCTCTATCTCACTCTCTCTCTCTCTCTCTCTCTCCCCTCTCTCACTCCCTTTCTCTCCCATCTGATGTGGTTGTTAGCAGCTGCAGACTGTAGGGTTAAAGCAGGTGGCAGTGTGGATCTCTGTCTCTCCCTCCCTCTGTCTCTCCCTCTTTCTCTCTGTCTCTCTCCTCTCTCTCTCTGTCTCTCCCTCTTTCTCTCTGTCTCTCTCTCTCTCTCTCTCTCTCTGTCTCTCTCTCTCTCTCTCCGTTTTGTGAGTCACTGATCTCCCACAGCCTGCATTACTCACTCCACCTCAGCAGCGTGGCTCTCACACAGCGACACGAGAGAGAGAGAGAGAGGGATGGAGAGAGAGAAAGAGAGAGGGAGGCGGTGTTAATGAACCCTCCCAGGTGGGCACTGGGCTGCAGAGTGGGGGGGGCGAGGGTGTGGGGGTGGAGGTGGAGGTGGGGGCGGGGGCGGGGGTGGGGTGGTGTTCTCCCCCCCTCCCCCCCGCAGAGTAAGCGCTGTGAGACTGAGCTGGCGAGCGGCTCGTAAACGTGACTCAGAAACGTGACCCTTCCGCTTCGCTCTGGTTATTATTCTAACACGGGAGGCGGATGTGCTGACACGCCCCCCTCGCTGCGGGGCGGGGCGGGGCCTTTATTCCGGGCCCCTCCGTTTCTCGAATGGCAGTTTTTTTCCCCCTCCTCCTTTTTCAGAGGAAGCGGCGCACGTGGGTGAAAAGGTGCCGGCTGGGAAAGGTCAGTCGGGCTGGGCGCCTGTGTTTACCACGTCGCCGTAGCGACGGCCGGTCGGTCTTTCTTTGGGGAGGGCTTCTCCTCACCTCTCTGTCGCCCCCCCCCCCCCCACCCCCCTGGGAGAACTGCTGGCGGCTCAGAGGAGTAAAACTGGGGAGGTGCAGTGCTCAATAAGGTGGACCCCCATTCCCCAAACAGCTCAGGGTGGGGGGGTCAAATCCTTTCTGCTTTGATTCATGTGCCTCCATTGGTTACACACACACACACACACACACACAACACTGACACACACACACACACACAACAGGCACACACACACACACACACTGCTCAGAGTGGTGAAAAGAGATGCCTGCCTTCAGGTTGGCACAGTCTAACAGAGGGCATACTCAGGTAGAGAGGCCTGCCTTTGAGCTGTGCGTCTGTATAGTCTAGCACAGTCTAACACAGAACACAGGTAATTCTCCGGTAGAGATGCCTGCCTTTGAGCTGTGTGTCTGCATGGTCTAGCGCAGTCTAGCACAGTCTAACACAGGTAATACTCAGGTAGAGATGCCTGTCTTTGAGCTGTGCGTCTGTATAGTCTAGCACAGTTTAACACAGGTAATTCTCCGGTAGAGATGCCTGCCTTTGAGCTGTGTGTCTGCATGGTCTAGCGCAGTCTAGCACAGTCTAACAGGTCATACTCAGGTAGCGATGCCTTCCTTTGAGCTGTGTGTCTGCATGGCCTAATACAGGTCATTCTCGGGTAGAGAAGCCCGCCTCTGAACTGTGTATCTGACTGTGCAGTTCTGAAGTCTAGCTGATGGGGCTATTTTAGGTTGGCTTAGAGAAGAGCAATTATCACTTCTAGTGTGGAACACAATAGACTTAATTATGTCAGCCTGTTCTCTCTCTCTCTCTCCTCACAGGTCTCTGGGCGATCGGTGCGTGCGTCTGTTCTTAAGAGAGAGGCATTTTTAGGGTGCTCTCTCAGGACACGCAGTCAACATAAACAGTGTTGAGTTTTCAAAAAATAAAAAATGAGCTGTGTAGTCTCCTAAGAAAAAAAGGATGATGCTAAGATGTTTTTGACTAATGGGACATCAGTGACCAACTGTGATCATTAAGTATAAATGCGCATCACCCAGGTAACACACATGCAGAAGCGGGCACATGAAATGTGGTTGGTGATGGAATAAAAACGAGATGTGTAGTTTGCCCCGCATCCGGGGGGCGAACGGAACGAGGATACACCCCCAAACTGCCCCCCACGTCCGGGGCAAACCAAGCACTGATATATCCCCAACCCAAACTGCCTCCACCCGAGGTACTCTCTCTACAGCCTCTGTAAAGGGGAAGTTAACAGTTTGTCGGATTGGTTTCCTGGTAATCTGATTGGTTCTTGCGAGCGGGATAGCCAGCGTTGTGTTACAGGTCAGTTGTTGCGTTGGCTTAACTCACTGCCTACAATCACAGCTCTACCTACGCAAGATCATGACTCAGCAGAAGTAGCAGCTGACTGTTGGTTTATTAGCACAGCCTTCCTGAAAGCTAGATGGATAATTTCACATCAACCTGGTCAGGCTCATAGTGCTGTAAGGATATGAGCAGCCTGGTCAGGCTCATAGTGCTGTAAGGTTATGAGCAGCCTGCTCAGGCTCATAGTGCT
>CM045886.1:4960000-5072500 GCA_025169545.1 Anguilla japonica
GGCGGAGACACCGGATTTCGCTTCCTGAAGAGCATCCGTTTCCCCCACTCTGTGTTCATCTGCGTTCGTCCATTAAGGGAAGAACACAGGGGCCGATGAGAGTGCCGCGAAACGGCTTCCTTTGATCCTCGGCTCTCCTCTCCAGGCCTACCCCGGGTTTGGGAGAGAGGCCTGCCAGGCCGGTGCGTTACGGAAGCAATTAGCATTGTTTGCCCTGTCCGTGGGCGGAGAGATATTTGGAGACTTTGGAGGGTTCCTGTCCCACGTGTCGCGTACGCGTGGGTCGCTGATTATGTGCTTATTACGCGGCTATGCGGCTTCTTGGTTTTGGGAAATTAGTCTGAAATCTGTCAGAGGAAGTCGATCTTCTGCAGCTGCACGAGCTCCTGGGCCTGGGCCTGAAAACCAGCTGGACTCCAGGGAAAAAATGCACGCGTTTTTCTATAATGTGCACACTAGCGATTTTGGTCTTTTCATAGGATATTTTGACAATGCTGAAAAAAGCTTTATTTCCTATTTAAGCATATATATCTTTAATAAATATTCAGATCGCTTAGTGTGGAGCTGTGTCAGTAGTGTGTTGGTTTGTGTAAAAGTGTCCGGCTGGTGTATGTGGGTCTGTTGCCGTTAGAAACGTTTGATCTCCAAACGTGGCCTTTGATGTTTCTGGGTGGCGTGTTGTGGTGTCTGCGCTTTGGGACTATTCCGGTACGGGGGGGGGGGGGGGGTAATTTGAGCCGTTTCCTCTTTCGGGTGAGACCCTTCCGGCATTCTCCCACAGCGCCCCCCGATTGGGACGTCCCAGCCCCCGGCTGGCTGCACATGCACGGGCGCGGGGGAGGGGGGGAGGGGGCATGGGGGGGACTTTGCACCAGCTGATGTCACGCCTGTCATGTGATCGGGGTTATCATTATTATGTAGGATTATATAGAGCTGAGGCAGATATACACTGGTACCCAGTGTGTGTGTGTCCATGTGTGCGTGCATGCATGCACTTGGGTGTGCCTGTGGCTGCAAGTCTATCTGTGCGTGTGTGCTTGCTTCTCTTCTTCTGTGCTTGTGTGTGTGTGTGTGTGTGTGTGTGTGTGTGCTTGTGTGTGCTTGTGTGTGTGTGTGTGTGTGTGTGTGTGTGTGTGTGGGCTTCAGAGAGGGCGGTTGGGGTGTGACTCAGCCAGTGAGTTGTGACTCAGCTGTTCTGTCATAGGTCACCACCTGTACGGCTGCAGAGACAGCCCCCCCATCCCCCCTCCAGACACCGTACTCTGCCTCCAAAAAACATGGTCCGCCCCCAAAAAAGACGCCTCTCAGAGTCTGCCAGTCTGTGCCTGTCAGCAACTCGCCATGCAGCGCCTGTGTTGGAGAGAACAGAATGGAGCAGAAGGAACGGAACAGAATGGATTATGGTGGAATAGACTGTGGTAGAGTGCAGTAGTGTGTCCTCATTGTCTGGCTGGAAATGGAAATTTATCTTAACTTACTTGTCATAACTTTTTCCCATGTTGCACTTTTAATGCGTAGGGACCGGGTAGGCAGTCCGTAGAATACACATCTTACTATAATAGAAAGACTATGTGTATGTGTGCATATAAAAAAGTTGTAAAGTTAACTAAATAACATCATAAGCAAGACTGATGTTCATGTTCAGACACGATGTCCAGGAGTGTGACTGCAAAGTTCAGTTGGTGAGCCTCAACATCTAGAAATCGGGGAGATGAGCTTCATGGGAGTTGGAGTTCCAGTGTGCTGCTGCCAGTCTTTGTAGAAAAGAACTCTGATTGGCTAAAAGATAGTGCACTGTTTAAGAAAAAGTCATAGCTTCACCTCACTTGTGGTTAACAGAGCATCTCTGTCCAATCAGCAGTGCTGTTTGTCACAGCCATGGTCCAATAGGCTACGTAACTGGGTTTTATTTTGTCTACATTGTTATTTTTAACTGAGTGTGGCCTAAATTGCCGTTCAGACACCGTTTGCGTCTGAGGGTTTGAAGTACCCTTATTCGCTGATTTACCACCAACAGCCGCTCCCCTGTTCACCGCCTTCATCGCGTTTATGTTGTTTGACAGATGTCGCTAATAAACAGGCGCTAACAGAATCATTTGTGGAGCATTACTGAGCCCGGAGTAGCATAGCAGAGCTAACCTGCTTTACTGAAGAAGACACCTTGGAAATATTAAGTAGCGACACCCTTGAGTGAATTTAACTGCGCATGATCCCTGTTTAGTCTAATAATGACTTTTTCCTCTGACAGTAAAAAGTGTGTAGCGTAGAGTTCAGAAACTGAAGTAATGAGGACGCATTCATGACTCAATGCTGCCCCCTGCTGTATGTAGAAGGCATGAGGTGGAGTGATTTGGTTTGGCTGCGGACAGCAGACTCTTTTGCGTTTTCTTGTCTGCAAATTAAATTAAATCACACGCTTTTATCCAGCTGTTGATACAGCTGGGTGTTTTGCTGAAGTGGTTCAAATTAAGTGGCTTTCTGAGGGGGGTGCAGTCGAAGTGGCCCTCTTGGGCGGCAGTGTAGTATAATGGGTAAGGAGCTGGTCTTGTAACCTAAAGGTCACAGGTTCAATTCCCGGGTAGGGCACTGCCATTGTACCCTTGAGCAAGGTACTTAACCTGCATTGCTTCCGTATATATCCAGCTGTATAAATGGATGCAGTGTAAATGCTGTGTAAAAAGTTCTGTAAGTTGCTCTGGATAAGAGAGTCTGTTAAATGCCTGTAATGTAATGTATGTAATGCCAGATCTGCCTTCAGTAAGGGCTCCGCACTTGTCTGCCACAAGACCAGAGAATCCAAATGAAGGACGTGGACATGGCAACCACTGCAGGCCTTAGAGCCACAGCTGGGGCCTGGAGAGCCAGAATGGCCGCCGGTTTGTGTAGTTTCCTTTCAGTCAGCTGCCAGCTGAAGGGTTGGAAAGCAGGTGTGTGGGCTCCTCAGCCCATCAGTGAGTTAATGGAGCGCTGTAGTGCTGAGATCCTGAAAACCGGCTGACACTGAGCGGCCCTCCCGGATTGGGGGGGGTTTGAGTTTCCAGCCTTAGACACACCTGGGGCATAGGCTCGCTATGTTTGCCCAAGCTAATGACTTTATCAGGATGATGGGGGTTAAAAAAACTCAGTCAGTCAGGATCTCTGTGTGGAGGGGCCCTGCAGCTTGGCGCCTCGTGTCTCGCAGGGCATTGTGGGAGATTCCCGCCACTGGTTACCACAGCAACCAGTATCACGATGGAGGCCTTTCACAACTTGGCACCACAGCCCCAGTGCTGTCTTTACGCCAGTGGTCCCCAACCCTTTTCCTGGAGATCTACCGTCCAGTAGGTTTTCACTCCAACCCTAACAAAGCTCCCCTCATTCAACAGCTAGAGATCTGCATTGAGCTGCTAATTAGTTGATTCAGATGTGCCAAATTGGGGTTGAAATGAACACCTACAGATCTTCAGGAACAGGGTTGGTTACTTACAGCTTTACGCTGTGGATGCTGGGGGTCCCGTAGCCCTATTTTACCCTGGCCTTTTCAAGTGCGACTGTGGACGCGCCAGCCATATGGACTCCATTTTGGCTCCGACTTGCTGCAGTGCCTCCAGTGTGTGACCTTTAGCTGTTTGAAGGGTACCCCTCTGATAAGTGGAGAACATTCTGCAAACTCAGCGCTAAATTACTGGTGACAGTTACAAATGTCCTCCCCTTTGCTGTACTTTGTTTGCTCTTATAGGGGTGTTGAGACAGATAAGGAATGGGTCTAATTCTTGTTTTTTTATATCATTTAAACCTGATGCTATCCCCATGGTAAAGCCCTGGGTTGGTTAATGAGGATTTAGCTTGGCTCTCGTGCTCTCAGGGAATGCTGGGATTGGGATTGATCTTCATGGCTGTGATTCCCCGTCCCCCAGTAAACCTGCTGATGTTCTGCGGCATGCTAATACAGCACAGTGTGGAGCACGTCATGTGTCTCAATTAGCTGGGTGCTGCTTCTCACGTGCACGCACACACGCACACTCATGCCCACGCATGCATGCACACACCCACACACACACGCACACACACTCACGCACACACACACACATGTACACTCTCACACACGCATGCACACATCCACACACACACATGCACGCATACACACGCACACTCATGCCCACGCACGCATGCATACACACCCACATGCACGCGCACACACACACCCGCACACATGCACGCTCATGCCCTCACACACGTACGCACGCTCGCACCGTCTCACATGCGCGCACACACACACATGCTCACGCACACATGCTCACGCACACACACACGCTCACGCACACACACACACACACACACACTCTCTCACACGCACACACACACACACACACACACATGCACGTTTGTATTGCTATACTTGTGAGGACTTCCCATTGACTTACATTCATTCCGTAACCTCTAACCCTAACCCTATCCCTAACCCCAACCACTACATGCCTAAGCTTAACCCTAACCTTAACCTAATTGTAACTCTAAGCCTAAGTCCTAACCCTAAAACAGCCTCTTGAACTTGTGGGGCCCAGCAAAAAGACCCCACCTTGCGTAGTTTTCCTCATCTTTCTATCCTTGTGGGGACATTTGGTTCTCACAGAGATAGTAAAACATGCCCACGCACACACACACACACACACACACACACACTCTCTCACACACACACACACACACACACACATTCTCACACACACACACACACTCACACACTCACACACACACACACACACACACACACACACACACACACACACACTGTGCGCAGTGACAGGCTGCCTGTGCGTTCCCCGCCCTGTGTGTTAATCACAGGCTGTGTTTCCGACCCTGCGGAGCGGAGAGGAGCTCGGCTCTGTGTCGGCCCCGGTCTGCTGTGTGGCTCCTGTGATTATTTCTGACTGCCGAAGGCCGGGCTGGGTGTGTGCGGAGCGGCTCTGCAATTACACAACTTAAACTGGCTGCTAAAAATACGCCCAGCCTGCAGAGTCTTTCTGCAGTCCCTGGAACTGAGGGCGTTAAAGACGAGGATCTCCAGCCTGGCCCTCAGTGTGGAAGGGAGGTGCGTTTGCTTTGATTCTGTCAGACGTGGAGAAGACCCCACAATGCCGGATTCGCAGAAAGATGGTTTCTCTCTGTTCTAAAGAGACAGAGTGAGGCTTCAGGTTGCGGGATCGAGAGTATGGTGGTAATGACATTGAGAGACCTCACAGTGCCAGATTCACAGCAAGACGGTTTCTCTCTGTTTTATAGACCGAGTGAGACCTCACAATGCCGGATTGTGAGCGGGGCAGTTTCTCTCTGTGGTAATGACATGGAGTGAGGTTGTGCAGTAATTATATGTCAGTTTCTCTCTGACAGGCAGAGATGCTTTCTTCTGATGCCTGTGTGTTTGTGTGAGGAGACATTATTACATTCATTACATGCATGTTGGGTACATTAAATCAGCAGGCCCTGTTATCTAGAGGGAGCTCAGAAGTGTGGCTGCTGGTCTCTGGCCCAGGCCGGATTCGGTCCCGGTCCACAGGGCCCGTCCGCGCACTGGAGCGGTGCCTTAACACAGTGAGCCACCGGGCGGTTTTCCGCAGTGACTGTGGACTTGGAACCGAGCTGCTTCCGCTGCACAGCTGTGCTAGCGGCAGGAGAGCGGAGGCGCGCCAGCACTTTTCCGGACTTTTCCACGGCCTCTTCCCGGCAGTGGCGGTGCTGTGGTCACATGTTCTCAGGGCTCAAAGCCTGCACTCTTCTGGCCCTTAAAATGAAGACAGATGAGGTCTCGCTGTGGTAAACAGCACCCTCTGCTGGTGGAATTAGTGTAGTGACTGCAGTGTTGGTGAATAAATATCCTGGAGGAACTCGAGTATTTCAGTAAGCAGTAAAGCATGAGAGCATGAGGAGACCAGAGTGATTGTGCTCCTGGCGTCTCTCGTGTTCATGAACAATAAATTCGTGAGCTTTATTTACTTTCTCAGCCAGCTGTCTCCTATCTTATATGAGTGTTGGTTGTGGGCATCAGTAGAACACAGTCAGTGCTGGCTGACATTAGGATGCCCCTCTCCACTCACATTAGTTGAGCTCGGTTTATCAAACAGCAGCTTCAGTTGTCCTGGTTTGTTTTTGTTATGCGGGAAACGCACCAGCGGTGTCTGATCTGAGCTCTGTGATTGACAGGATCGCTGTCCAGCGAAGGGCCTTTCTGTGACAGCCTTGGGAATAAGGCGGGGTCTAAAGAGAGTGTTTCGGGTGATCTGAGCTCTGGGATGTGTATTCCAACCAGCGGTGTCTGATTGAGGCTCAGGGTCTGTAATAATGGAATATCGGAGCGTTTGACTCCAGGATAGGTTCTGTAATCCAGAATCTCAGAGCGCTGTGTGTGCATGCTGTGTAGCTGTGACATGCTGTGTAGCTGTGACATGCTGTGACTGTGCAGCTGCTGGGGTGCAGAGGTCAGCCTTGGATAGACAGAGAGAGCAGCGAGGCAGCGTGGGGCTCGGCAGGATGCTCAGTGTGTGTGAATGGAGCCTGATTTCTGACTGAACGTCTCTGCCTGAGACCGGCGCTCTGGTTACATTAGAGAGCCTTTCTGCAGAAGCCCCCTCTCCACTGGACACACTGCCTTTCACTCAGAGACACGTGCTACTACACAGAGAAGCCTCATCCAGCGGCATTCTGGGAAAAAATGTCTCTCCAGGGTTCCCACTCCCCATGTTCTCCCCATGTTTCATGTCTGTAAGTCTAAGTCATGGAAATTGTCCCTGAAAAGTCCTGGAAAATGATTTCCTAAAATGAGTGGGAACCCAGTTCTCTCTCTCCCCCCCCTCTCTCTCTTTCTCTCTCTCTCTCTCTCTCTCTCTCTCTCTCTCTCTCCCTCCCTCTCTCTCTCTCTCTCTCTCTCTCTCTCTCCCCCTGTCTCTCTCTGCTGTCTGTAACGAGCAGCAGATCTGTCTGAACGCTGTGTTTGGGCCTGTGTGGTTATTTCCGCAGCGCTCTGTGAGTGAAATGGAAAGCAGGTGTCCCATGTGACCCCTCCCAGTCCGCCTCTGCACACGCCCGGTTTTTTGAGCCCCTCTCCGCAGACGGGACGGGTCCAGGAAACTGTGGCTGGAAAGGAAAGCCGAGATTTTATAAAAGCAGAAAAACAGCGTCGCCGTTCTCTCTCTCTCTCTTTCTTCCTCCTCGTGTTTGAGGAACCGAGGACCCGGACTGTACTTAAACCACAGGACCGCCGGGCTGTGCGGTCCTGGTCGGGTCTGCTGCTGTACTGGGTTACTCTGGTCATACTGTAGTCTCTCTGTCCTTCTTTCTCTCTCTCTCTCCCTCCCTCCCTCTCTCTCTTTATCTCCCTCTCTCTCCCTCTCTCTCTCTCTTTATCTCCCTCTCTCTCCCTCCCTCTCTCTCTTTATCTCCCTCTCTCTCCCTCTCTCTCTCTCTTTATCTCCCTCTCTCTCCCTCTCTCGCTCTCTCTTTATCTCCCTCTCTCTCTCTCCCTCCCTCTCTCTCTTTCTCTCCCTCTCTCTCCCTCCCTCTCTCTCTTTATCTCCCTCTCTCTCTCTCTCTCTCTCTTTATCTCTCTCTCTCTCTCCCTCTCTCTCTCTCTCTGTCTCTCTCTCTTTCTCTGTAGTAATAGAGCTGCTCTGTTCTGTGTTCTTGCTCTAAGCTCACATGCTGCAGAAGAATGTAATCGGTGGTTATGAGCCTGCATCCATTAGAGGAGTGCATAGCTTGCGTGGATGGGGGGGGGGGGTGTGTGGTACCCTAGAGAGACCCTAGGGTGACCTCAGAGAGACTCCAGGGTGACCGCACTCCTTAATAATGAGGTGGAGTTCCAGGCCCCTTTTCTGGTCCTCTTTGTGTTTCAAGATTTTTAAAAGCGACGTCCCAAATGCTTTATCACCCCACAAGCATGTCTTCCTCTTACTGGATTAGAATGTGAATGCATTTGGAGGAAGGAAGCTGTGTGAACACGTGTTTACACTTGGAATGATTTAACCCTTTAGCCGGTGAGGTGAGGCTGTGGGTTGTTTGATGTTTGAGCCACAGTCAGCCGCACACAGAGATGTTTCAGACGCAGGCGAGATGGCGCCGTCTGTGCTCTCCACCATCCTGCTGCCTTAGCACTGCCATCAAATAACTTTCATTATCTTTTCTCTTTCCCTCCATCCAAGCTCTGGTTTTACAAAGTTGTACTTTTTCAAGTTGTCATGCTCAGGAAGGTATATTTGATCTGAATGTTTAAAAAAAAAGAAAGAAAAGGAAGTTCCTTCCTGGAGTGACGGCAGTGGAACTTTGAGGAGATGAAAGGAGGAAAGTGCCTCTCGAACCCGGGCCCCGGAGAGAGATGTTATTTCTCTCCCGTCCTCTGCGACGGCGGCCGCCAATCTCGCCAACATCGCTGAGCCTCAGCGTTCCCTCATCTAGATAGTTCTACAGCGAGGGGCGCTCCCCCCCACTCCCCCCCCCCCCACCTCGTCCCGAGGAGAAGGGCTCTTTGTTTTGAGCCCAAGGTCGCTGACTGTGCAGAACTTCTTATGGCTGAACTTGTTTTAAGAGCTGGCTGTCGGGGGGGGGGGGGGGGGGGCGATCGCGAGCGGAGTTTTCACACCCGAAAGATTCCGCTGTAGCCGCCACCCGCTATCTCCGCATCGTTCCTCATGAACGCGGACGGCCTCCGAGATGAAGAGATCCCGCGCATCGGAGGGGGGGGGGGGGGGGGGCTGGGTTGGAGTGGGGGGGGGGGTGGTGATGTGGATACGGGCTGGTTGGATGAGCCACCCAGCAGTCCCCTGACTGTGTGTTCAGGTGTTTGGAGCGTGCGTTCAGGTGTGCATAATGTGGGTGTTGGGTGTGTGGAGTGTGTTCAGGTGTGTGTAATGTGGGATTGTGTGTGTGGAGTGCGATCAGGTGTGTGCAATGTGGGATTGTGTGTGTGGAGTGCGATCAGGTGTTTGTCATGTGGGATTGTGTGTGTGGAGTGCGATCAGGTGTTTGTCATGTGGGTTCAGGTGTGTGGAGTGTGTGTAACACACAAAAACATGATACATGATTCTTCAGGCACCCTAGAATACGTATAACACTGAAAGTTCCGTCTCCATAAGGGTGAAATTGAAACGTTCCAATTTGGTTCTGAAAATTTAATTAGGGGCGTGACCAGGTACTACAGTATGGTAGTAGACATTCTATACTATAATATTGCACTGCAAATAGTGGTCCTGTTCTGGGGCAGAACATCCTGTAGCTCAGAAGCAGAAGACTGAAAGGCTGCTTGAAGGAGTAGACTGAAGGAGGAGCAGCTTGAAGACTGAAGGAGTATTTTTACTGGTGTAATGAGTGGTGTAATGAGTGGCAGTAACTCCACCCCCTTTCCCCCCGGTTTTCTCTCAGCCAGTGAGGACGCGTGGAGCCTCTGTCCTCAGCCAATCACAGCAGCCCGTCCCTGTCACACAGTGCAGTGTGAGTCTTCTGCTCTGGTGGGAGAACGCCTCGGGTCAGACATTCGAACGTGCGGACATGCGAACCCCCCCCCCCCCCCCCCCACCTCCACCCAGGCGTGAATGCTCACCCTTCCGTCACTGTGAGAGACTCGCCAACTCCGGATCGCTCCGTGGAAACCGCAGTCTTCGCCTCCTCTCCGTCTTCGCCTCCCCTCTGTCGGCGCCTCCCCTCTGTCGGCGCCTCCCCTCTAGTGTGCGTCTCCTGCGCTGGGGAGCGTCGCAGCCTCTCAGGGGCTCTGTGCTCTGTCTCCAGAGAGCCGTGCAACCCAGCGCCCCTCCCCCTGCCCCTGCCCCTCCCCCTCGTTCCGCCCCCTCCCCCTCCCCCTCGTTCCGCCCCCTCCCAGCGCGTGTGTGTGTGTGTGTGTGTGTGCGCGCTGCCAGAGTCTCCCTCTGTACAGAAAGATGATGCCAGGAGTCCCTCTACTGCAGCAGGTGGAGAAGCAGTGACAGAACTGTAAACCCCCCCCCCGCACGCGTTCACACACACACGCACGCACGCACGCACGCACACGCACGCACGCACGCACGCACGCACGCACGCACGCACGCACGCACACACACACACACACACACACACACACACACACGCGCGCGGCTCTCGGGCTCTACGGAGACTCCCCCCCCTCCTCGCGCTGGCTCCTCCCCCTCTCCCACAGGGATCGCTCTGATCCCATCGCCCCGTCAGCGGAGCGGAAAAGCCCGGAAACTCTGCTGTGGCACGCGGGATTCCTGCCCGGAGTCTGGGGGGGTACGGAGCGCGCTGGATGAGGGAAGCACACCGCTCGGAGCCCACCGCCCTCCTCCTCCTCCTCCTCCTCCTCTTCCTCCTCCGCGGTGATGGCCTGGGCTGGGGAATGAGGGCGAATGCAGGGAGCCGGGCGGAGGAGGCAGCAGCGGCAGCAGCAGCAGGAACGCCGCGTGCGGAATCTCCCGGAACGCCGGGCGTCTGAGAGAGCATGCCCCGCGCCCCGCAGCTCGGACTGCTTCGCCCCCATGCTGTGCCACTGCAAGCTCGCCTGCACCCGCAGCACCGTCTCCCTCGTGTTCGGCTGCAAGGTGGGTGAAGGGGTTCCGGCCGCCCCCCCCCCCCCCCCCCGCGCGTCCTGCCCTGTCCCGCTGGGGGGGGGGGAGGGCAGGGGGGTCGGGGGCATGGGGGAGGGGCTGCCGATGCGTTTACCTCACACAGGACGCGCACCAAACTTTCCTCTCTCTCTCTCTCTTTCCGAACCTGGGCTCTGCTCCGGCCCAGAGACGGATCAATACGGCGGAAGCGATCGCTGCCCTGATTTACCCGCTGTTTTTTGACAGACCCCCTCCCCATCACGCATGAAACCCCCCCCCCCCTTGCAGTTGTCCTGAGCTACGCCTTTAAACAGCGCCGCGCTCGTTTGCTAGCCCGCGTGCGCCTGGTCTCACTGCTCCCGCTGTTAGCCGTCTCTAGCCGCCGCGAGCGGGTCGTTTTGTGAGCGGGTCGTTTTGTGAGCCGGTCGTTTTGTGAGCGGGTCGTTTTGTGAGCGGGTCGTTTTGTGTTGAAGCGTGCGGTGGGAGATGGGTTCTGACGGGCCGGTGGCGGCTGCGTTCGGAGGGGTGCAGAGCCGGGCCGGGATCCGTCCCGTACGGCTCCCGCTCCGCTGTGTGTTTATCGCGCGCTCAGGGGGATGGATCTCTCCGAGCCGCGGCTCCTGATCCGTCCTGCTGAACCGTGGAGAGGCTGCCGCTCCTGTAGCAGGCTGGAGGAGGGGAGAGCCTGGGAACTGAGGGGAAATTTTAGCCTGACTGTTACACTGGCCCTGCACAAGGCTGTGTGTGTGTGTGTGCATGTGCGTGTTGTGTGTGTGTGCATGTGTGTGTGTGCGTGCGTGTCTGTTTTTGTGTGTGTGTGCGTGTGTGTGTGTGTGTGTGCATGTGCATGTGTGTGCGCGTGTGTGTGTGTGTGTGTGTGTGCGTGTGCGTGTCTGTTTTTGTGTGTGTGTGCGTGCGTCTGTTTGTGTGTGTTTCTGCATGTGTATATGTGTGTGTGTGTGCGTGTGTCTGTTTGTGTGTGTTCCTGCATGTGTTTGTGTGTTGTCTACCAGCAGTAATAGCCCCCTGGGGCATTGGCAAGTTGCTGTGTGTTACATAACAGACTGGTGTACAGTGTGGAGTTATTATAACAGACTGTGTGGAGTTATTATAACAGGCTGTGTGTGTGGAGTTATTATAACAGACTGTGTGTGGAGTTATTATAACAGACTGTGTGTGGAGTTATTATAACAGACTGTGTGGAGTTATTATAACAGACTGTGTGTGTGCAGTTATTATAACAGACTGTGTGTGTGGAGTTATTATAACAGACTGTGTGGAGTTATTATAACGGACTGTGTGGAGTTATTATAACAGACTGTGTGTTTGCAGTTATTATAACAGACTGTGTGTGGAGTTATTATAACAGACTGTGTGTGGAGTTATTATAACAGACTGTGTGTGTGGAGTTATTATAACAGACTGTGTGTGTGGAGTTATTATAACAGACTGTGTGTGGAGTTATTATAACAGACTGGTGTACAGTGTGGAGTTATTATAACAGACTGTGTGTGGAGTTATTATAACAGGCTGTGTGTGGAGTTATTATAACAGACTGTGTGTGGAGTTATTATAACAGACTGTGTGTGTGGAGTTATTATAACAGACTGTGTGTGGAGTTATTATAACAGACTGGTGTACAGTGTGGAGTTATTGCTCTGTGTCCACTTTAGGGATGTCAAAAGTGCAGTCAGGATGGGGGTGGGGGCAGGGTTGACGTTCTCCCTCCTGGATTGGAACTTTGTACCTCAGAACCCGTGGGTGAGCCCGGTCGGGTAGTTTTGGGCTTATTGTGGTTCTGGAGTCAGAACACAAATGGACGCTTACTGGCTGCGACACAGGGCCGGTCCTCATGTTGATCAAGCCTGTGCTTCCTTGAAGTTATAATTTTTTTTCTTTGCCATTCTCAGTTTTATTCTTGCTTTCAACTCTTTGTAGAACAGAAAAATGCGATGTCTGAATTTTAAGATGCTGCAGGAATAACCCGTGTGAGAAAGTGTGTGTGCTGTTCTGAACACGCTGCTGTGTTGAGCTTCTGTGGGCTGCCTGTTCCTCAGCGATTTGTGTTCAGCTGTGTTCCGCTGCGTTCAGCAGCGTTCAGCTGCGTTCATCTGCGTTCAGCTGCGTTCATTTGCGTTCAGCTGCGTTCATCTGCGTTCAGCTGCGTTCATCTGCGTTCAGCTGCGTTCATCTGCGTTCATCTGCGTTCATCTGCGTTCAGCTGCGTTCATCTGCGTTCAGCTGCGTTCAGAAATGGCTGATTTCCTGCCATCGTAGCGCAGCAACGATCACAGCAGCGCATGCGGCGTTGCATTGTTCAGAAGCATGCGGTGCTGGGATGCGCGGGAGCTGCGCAAACGCCCCTGCGGCTGCTGCAGCGTAGCTTAGCGTAGCGATGCGTGTAATTCCTCAGGTCCTTAAGGGTTTGAGTTTATCTGCGTGACCGTGTTCCTTCTCTCAGGTTCAGCTGGTGAACAGTTAGAGACTTAGCGCTTATCCTGAGCGACTTACTGTGCAAAGTGCACAGAAGGGTTGTGTAAAGAGCTCTCTGATACTGTGTTAAGTGTCACGGACAATCGCAAGTGTCGTGCTGCAAACCTGGAGTGAATGGGGCAGTGACTTCCTGAGGGGGTTTGAGGATTTAAGTGCTGTAAGGTCTGAGATTGTTTTCCTGATTTAAGTTGCTGAATAATTTTTTTATTGCGCTTGATAGCAGAGATATTTGTTAACACGCACAGACACACACAGATGCACACACATGCACGCACACACACACGCATACACACACTCACACTAACTCAATCACACACACACACACACACACACACACACACACACACTCACTCACACTCCCACACACACACACGCAGACACTCACACACACGCACACTCAGACACACACACACGCACACTCACGCACTCACTCACACTAACTCACTCACACACTCACACAATCACACACACACACACACACACACACTGTTCAGCTGGCCTGGGGTTGGGACTCCCTGCTCTGGAGTTCATGGGTTCTGATGTTTTAGGGCCCAGAGCTGTTACGGGGGGTCATGGGGTCAGAAAAACTCCCCCCAGCGGCCGTGCGTGGGGGGGGGGGGGGGGGGGGGGGGAAATCTGCCTCGCGGGGTTCACTGTAATAACACAGAGGATCCAAAACTGCTTCAGGAGAGAACGCTCCATCCCAGAGAGAACGCTGAGAGTCCCGCGGATAGACTGCTCCTGCCCTGAAGTGCCTTTTATTTTATTTTAACAAGACTGTAGGGAGAAAATTACACATTGCGCTCAAATCGTTTATGAAAACAGCTTATGCGCGCGGTTATTATTTTAAAAGCTTAAGCGCTTAAAATGAGGACAGTGTTTTGTAAATATTAATGGCTCCATTGTCAGCGGGGAAATGGAGGTTCTTTTTAAGATCCTTTGTAAAGATTTAGAAGTTTGAGAAGCAGTGAGATTAAAGGCTGTTCTGACTGAATGGGGGGAAGAGGAAGAGGAGGCTGAAGATCTGTGATAGTGAGATGTGAGAGGCTCAGTTTTAAAAATGCAGAGTAGATTAATCTGTTGAAGCTGTAGAACATGTGCTGTCTATCTTCAGAATCCGCCTCTGGGGGCAGAGGTCATCTCCAGTTAATCCTCTGGCTGTCGACTGGGCTCTAGAACATGCTTAGAGCCGTAATGGAGTCCGGGGATTTGCCACGGGGCACAGTTACAGCGCACCAATGCAGCCACCCAGTCAGCAGCCGGGACTGCCTGGGGAAAGAGCCATCATGGGTCTCTTTCTTTATCCCTCTACTGGAGGGGGAGAGAAAGAAAGAGATAACAAGAGGGGGAAAATTGAGAGAAAGGGAGTGATGGAGGGGAGAGAGAAGGAGATAAGGGAAAAGACAGAGGGAGGGAGGGATGAGAAAAGATAAGAGGTGGAGGGAAAGATCAGCGAGGGAGTGAGTGAATAATGGAGGCAGAGTGGTATCAGGGGAAGGGGGAGAGAGAGAATTAAAGATCTGTTATCGTCCTGCTTGGTGTGTTTTTCTGGCAGAGTTACATTTCTCCCTGTCTGTCCGCTGAAGAGTTCCTTCTGTGCGTTTGGCTTGCTGAATTCATACCCAAGGCAACGCGGATCCTGTCTTGAGTGATGTTAATGTCGCTAACCGCGTCAGGGCTAGCAGGAGGAAGAAATTCAGCTCTAAACAGGGCTGAGTGACTCCAGGCTCTGCACCATATGCTGTGAACAATAGCTGCTTCACACATGACAGTCATCTGTGAAAGAGCTCTGCTCCCTCCAGTAACATTTCATTAGACATCACCGTTTCCTTTGCTTTGCCTCGAGATTTGAGTTTCCCGGAGATGTCCTGTCCTGATGGAACTCAGAGGTTGCAGGTGCAAATCCCTCGGGAGTCAGTGCCAGGGGTGCTCTGAAACATTGACGCATCGCGATGCGAACGTCACGATACAGCTGCATCGATGTGATGCGTATTACTCAATTTGTATCGCGATGAATCGTTCATTTACGTGGCAAACTTGCATTCTTGGCAGACTGAGGCCACTGTGTTGGTACTAAATAAAATTAACATCATTAATCCAGAAAGTAAGCTGGAACACGGCAACAGTCTCTAGTAGTTACTGAGCATTTAAAAAAACACAAATTAAACTGCAGCTTTCCTTGTTGTTACTATTACCGTACAGTGTGATGGGAATGAGCGAATGTTTCATGTGTGGAATAGCCTGCCAGGTCCTGTAGTGGAGGTAGAAACTCTGGGGATTTTCAAGACTAGGCTTGATACGGTGTGTTAGATACTATCTAGTCTGTAGGTAATCAGAGCACTAATTTAGTCAGGAAAATGATGAGCATTGTTGGGCTGAATGGCCTGGTCTCGTCATTATATTATGTTATGTTATATTATGTTATGTTATGATTTTTGTGACAGATCAGGTATGTGCAGTGCCAGCAGCAAGGAGGACGATCTCATCACACGTTTCCGCGCCAGCCTTTCCCAGCTCACCTAGCGCCCTCCGTGGAGTGACGCTAACGCTCTTACGCTTCAGATATCTGGACCAGGACAGCTCGCTGGAAAAATCCTCTCTGCAGCGCGTTGTGAACTGTCGCTACTGTCCGGTTGGCTTTCACATGAATCCCCCCCCCCCCGAGCCAGTGTGGAACCCTGGTTTGGAACGCGTAGCTTGAAATGGGGGGGTGGCTTGGTTCTTTGGAAGGGGGGGGCGTCATTGTTGGCCTCAAGAGATTTGGAGGCTTGTCAAATAATTCTCGCGGCATTGATTTGATTTGAATGGGCTTTTTTTAGACTCATTCATTGCATCCGTTTTTTTTTTTTTTTTGGCAGTGAGGGGTCTGTGTGTACCCCGTATCCCGGCGCCACTGCCCCGTTCGCTCGGGACGCTCCCAGCGCACGCAGTCAGTTTATTATCCGTGTGCTTGGCGTGCTCTAGGCATGTGCAGCCCGTCCGTTAATGTAGCTTCCACTCCGCGGCCTTTTGTCCCAACGACAAGAGCAGGGTCTCCTGGAGAAGGCCAGCTTAAACGATCCCTGATAACGCACGGCTGACCTCCGCGTGCCCCCTGGGTCACCGTACAAGCCCTCCTCTGGGTCTACCTCCTGCCCTGGCCCCTGTCCCGGCCCCTGTCCCACTGTTCCTTCAGTGGGGAAACGAGGGCGGCTTTCCCTGTTTCTCATGTTGAAGTTCGGTTGCCGTTGTGGGTATATTGGAAGGGATCGGCCCTGGTTGTGCACCACTGGTCTAAAGATTCGCCACACTATTTAATCAGATGGGCTGAGTTACAGAGCTGGAACATCCGGGTCCAGAAAGTAGAAGTCCTCTCCAGTGCTTTGTTACAATCACCTGGATGTGCTAATTAGTACAATTCTTCAGCCAGGAGGTAGAACTAATTAGTGAAAACAGCTGGATGAGTTCATGGGTGGAAGAAATGCACACGGCATGACTTTTACTGTCTGATCCCTGGAGTTTTTATTTTTATTTTTTTTGCCTCTGCTGAGCCAGGATGGGAGGGGTCTCAGTCCCCTCTGAGTCCCTAATGAGCTGTACTAATAACGAGGTGCTAACGATGCCATGATTGGCGTTCATTTACACTAGCGCTTCTGAATAAAAAACATCGCATATCACATCTTCACAGCTGGATCTGTGGCCCTCGATAATATAAACAGGTTTTGTGGGTGTTTGTGTTTCTGGAAATGTTTTGTAAAGATGTTTCCCCCCCCCTCCCTGGCATTTAAATAGTATCCCCTCATGGGTATCAGTTGTTACTATTTCTTCTGACAAGGCTTTAGAGATGGGCAGCTACTGCTTCTGGTTTAGCTGGGATAGCTTGGGAACCTGACCTGTGTTACATTAGCAGTGAACTATAACTGCACTTGTTATTTTGGCTGATGTTGAAACCCATACTACATGAAACAGAAATTGAAGGTGCGTGCTGATTGGTTGGCATGCTTTTGTTGTCGTTTTCAGTCCGGGTTTGGACGGCAGGCCTGCCGGCTTCCTGTGGCAGCGTTGGCTGTGCTCTCCTCTCCTGCGCTGTCTGGTTTGTTCATTGCTGAGTGATGGTCGGTTTCATGCAGCGGTTTTAAGTTGACTGACTGAACGTGGGGCTCGTGTGGGGGGTGGGGGGGCTGGGGGGGGGGGGCACTGGGGAACCCTGCTGCACAGCGTGGGGGGGCTGGCCTTCATTATCCCGGAGTTATCCTGGAATTACATAACGAAATAAAGACTGGAAAACGGAAGGCAGGAGCATATGTGTGTGTGTGCTGCGTCTTCCCTGGTGAGAGAGGACATGGAGCTGGTGAAAGAGAGAGAGAGAGAGGGGAGAGGTAGAGACAAGGAAAGAGAGGAGTGGGAGAGTGAGATGGGGAGAGGAGAGGAAATGAAGGAGTGGGAGAGGTAGACATGGAATGAGAGAGAGGTGAGGGGATCGAGAAGCAGTGGACTGGAAAGGGAGAGAGCTGGAGAGGGGGGATATTAAAAGGAAGAGAGAAACAAAAGATAGAAGAAAGGAGAGGGAGAAATGAGAGCACACAGAGCCCTGTTTCTTCTCCTCCTCTCCCGCCTTGTTCTCGCCATGATCGCTGGAAAGGGGGCCCTGGGGGGACCCGTGGTTTAGAACAGTGGGTGTGTTCACACACGGCCCCGCCCCCTCCTCCATATGCCCCCCCCTCAGCACTGATGCACAGGGCACTGGGCACGGAAGCACACAGGCAGGAAGGTTCCAGAACTCCAGCTGAATGACGTTCTGCAGGTTTCTGTTTCTGAGGGGTAACGTGCTGGGTTTTCATTGTGATGTCACAATACCCATTCACACTAATTTGTCCAGGATTTGTGATGTCATACACACTCTTAGGGGTGATTATGTATATTCCAGACATAAACCTGTCTTTTATTAACCCTTTGAAGAGTAGGTTTCTTGGAATGTTTTTTTATTTTATTTTTTATTCTAAGTCAGTGTTCTAGAACTCCATCGCTTTCAGTCACCAGTAGAGATTGTTACATCAGCACTGGAACGTTCAATTAATGTTATCTAATAACATATTTTAGATGTTACACCCTAAAGTGTTAAGGAGTCTTATTTTGCTTAATGTTCTGTCTATGCATGCGGAAAATATTTTATATACATGCACGTACACGTTATGCATATATGTATATAATCTGTATTATTTGTGTACACCTTAAATTATAAGTTCATAGGAAATTCATTTCATAGGAAATGAATTCTTTCACGTCTCATGAATTTAAAAGGCCAAAAAAATGATTTTAGTTTGAATGGACTTTCTGTCAGGCTTGTCAGACTCGGTTAAGACAAAGACTAATTTCATTTGTCAGACGGTCTCATTTCTCTGTAATGAAGTTTAAAAAATGCACTGTGGGTACTGCAGTGACCAGCAATGAAAGATGTGTGCTCTGTTGCGTTGACTGCATTTCAGTCGATTTTCGATGTGGCTGCGGTTCATATACACACACACTCCCCCAATCAGAGGGCATCAGAGGGGAATTTAGGAGGAAGAAAATCCTCAGAAAATAACCCCCCCCCCCCCCTCCTCCCCCCCCCCGCTGCAGCAGCAGCTCAAAGCACATACGGTCGTTACGATCCCGTGAGTTTTGAGGAGAGCCTTTTCCGGACGAGAAAAGGGCTGAGATTTCTGCAGCGCCGCTGCGCAGATTAGCAGATGCTGCTCGGCTGGGCTCGGCTGGGCTGGGCTGGGCTGGGCTGGGCTGGGCTGGGCTCGGCTCGGCTCGGCCCGGCCCGGCCCGGCCCGGCCCGGCCCGGCCCGGCTCGGCCCGGCCCGGCCCGGCTCGGCTCGGCTCGGCTCGGCGGAGCGCGGTCGCGTGGAACGCGTTCTGAGAATGAAACGATGCGGGTCGCTCAGCGTGGAAAGCCCCGCTCTGCTGTGTGGCGCCTCTCAGTGCGTTCCCTCGCCGTCACTTCCTCTGTGCGGGGGCGGGGGGCCGGGGGGGGGGGGGGGGGATTTCACTGACTAATTCTGCCAGTTCCTCAGAAATGATGTCATAGTGGGAAAGGGTTCTCGTATACGTGTTCATTTAAACTCTCTGTGGGCTGGGCAGGAATATTGATATAGGGCTGACAGGAAGCATGCTAACCAATCAGCATTCAGAAGCCCATATACAGCAAACATGATAACCAATCAGCATTCAGAAGCCCCTACAGCAAACATGCTAACCAATCAGTATTCAGAAGCCCATACAGCAAACATGCTAACCAATCAGTATTCAGAAACCGGTACAGCAAATACGCTAACCAATCAACATTCAGAAGCCCATACAGCAAACCTTGCTAACCAATCAGCATTCAGAAGCCCATACAGCAAACATGCTAGCCACTCAGCATTCAGAATCCCATGCTGTCAGGACTGATTGGCTGCAGAGATGAGCACGTGTGCTTTTCCAGCCTGATTCCCTGCTCCTGCTCTCTCTGTAATTTGAGTTCTTTTTTAAGCCCAGCGCTGCGGGGCCTTCTGTGTTTCCAGAACCCCTGACCCAGTTTGAGAGAGGGAATGAAGTGTTCTGTCATCCACCCCTCATTATAAACCAGCCTGATGATCGTGATTAAACGCCAGATTAAAGCGTTTCCTTATGCGCATGCACACACACACACACACACACACACACACACAGCTGGCTGTGACTGTCTCGCAATGGGAAGGGTTCCGTCGTTCCCCGGGAAACGCTTGGTGAGGGTGATCGCGCTCAGAGGCAGGTGCTGCACTGATATTTGTCCTCCAAGGAAAGTCCACAGGAAGTGGGGACCAGTTTTTTTTTTTTCCTGCCGGCCGCAGTGGGAACACACGAGCCGATTGGCAAGTGGCGGCGGTTGCTAGGAGACAACAGAAGTGAGCAGTCCTGGCCGCAGGCCGCACCCCCCCCCCCCCCCACTCATAAACCCGAGTTAGGGGATGGGAAACAGCAGTGTCAGACCTGGGTCAGATGCGTGTTCAAAATACTCGTTAGCGACATGGCTAACGGTCTGGCCACCAGGCGAGGCAGAGAGGCCTTACTGCACCTTACTGAGACTCTGTGAGCTCCAGATTGAGCTTGAGTCAGAGAGGCCTTACTGTACCTTACTGAGACTCTATGAGCTCCAGATTGAGCTTGAGTCAGAAAGACCTTACTGTGCGCAGAACTGAGCTGGGACTCTATGAGCTCCAGACTGGACTTGATTCAGAGAGGCCTTACTGCACTCAGATGCTGACTGAGATGAGACTCTGTTGGCTCCAGACTGGACTGAGTTTGTGCTAATGAGCCCGAGGGCACGCAAAGACCATTTAATGAGGCCCATCTGCACTCTGGATCCCCGCGGTACGAGTCCCGCCGCGACGCTCTGGAGCGTACATGCAGCGCGCACGAGTGCGAGAGCTCACGGGTCATCTTAGCAGATGTCCTCTCTGTGCATTTCCCTCTTCCTAGTCTGGTACAGTATGGCTGTTTTATTTCTGTACATGAGATTTCCCTGTGCCTAGTCTCTTAAACAGAAATAAAACCGCAATACTGTAAGAGACTAGGCACAGGGAAATCTCATGTACCGAAATAAAACAGTGATACTGTATGAGATTTCCCTGTGCCTAGTCTCTTAAACAGAAATAAAACAGTGATACTGTAAGAGACTAGGCACAGGGAAATCTCATGTACCAAAATAAAACAGTGATACTGTATGAGATTTCCCTGTGCCTAGTCTCTTAAACAGAAATAAAACAGTGATACTGTAAGAGACTAGGCACAGGGAAATCTCATGTACCGAAATAAAACAGTGATACTGTATGAGATTTCCCTGTGCCTAGTCTCTTAAACAGAAATAAAACAGTGATACTATATAAGATTTCCCTGTGCCTAGTCTCTTAAACAGAAATAAAACAGTGATACTGTAAGAGACTAGGCACAGGGAAGTCTCATGTACCGAAATAAAACAGTGATACTGTGTAAGATTTCCCTGTGCCTAGTCTTGTACTGAATCACTATATCACTGTACTTGTACACTATCAATGTTTTACCCCCCTCTCACCCCCCCCCCCCCCCTTCTTCTGTGCAGTAAGTTGCCCTGGGCAACAGTTAATTGAGTTTTGCTGTCTCTCGTGCCTCTTCCTCTGCTGTGGGTTTGCATGGACTGGGTTGGGCTTCAGGGTGCTGAGGGTGATGTCTGTGCCAGCAGGTTTTCTGCTCTACACTGTACGTCTGTTGGGACTACCATGTGCAGTAGCAGTTAAGTCAGAGCCTGTGTGAACGCTTTTCTGCGCGTGTGTGTGTGTGTGTGTGTGTGTGTGTGTGTGTGCACGTGCGTGTGACGGTGGCTCCCGCCCATCACCTCTCTTCAGATGCTCCTCCTTCCTTGTTGACGGAACCTTGCCCTCAGATGCGCGATGTGGTGTTCTAATGACAAGCCGTTGGAGAGCTCTTAAGGGATTCGTAACATCCCTCTATCGACAAAAAAATACCCGGGCGGGGCTGTTGCTATGGAAATGGGATGTCCTCTGGGGGGTTCCGGTGTACTGGCCGTAAAGGCTTGGAAAGAGGTGAGGGTCCGGTGTGTGTGGATGTGTCATTCATCTGGAGTGGTTCTCTGCTGTTACCCACTCTCTAGTTTCTCCAGTACTTCAGTGCTCTTGAGATTCACTGCATTTTCTTTGAAAAGGACCTCGAGATGTGCTCTTCAGTGGCTTATTCGTGCAAGTTTTCGGTTTCGTCCTTAGTATTAAAGCACAGCGTTAACGTCACCGCCTTCCTGAAAGGCGTGAAGCCTTAGCTTAGAGGTACTTTACTGACCTGTAATTTCCTGCTAACTGGACTTTTTTTTTTTGCTGAGAGTCATTTCCTGTTTCGGTTCTCAGCCTGGGGAGTCCCAGTGGTGTTAATTAATATCTGAGTGTGAGGTGCTGCACTCCCCCCCCCCCATAGTCTGCCATGCTGACAGATTGTACCAGGCCCACAGCTGCCCGCATTCAGGAGTGCTCTGTGCCCTGAAGGTCTCTATTCTTCCTGGGGGAAACTGGGCTGGCTGGGAGCCATTGTGTGTCAAGAACATGGGAACCAGTGTGTGTCAAAGAGCCGGGAGCCATGGTGTGTCAAAGTGTAGGGAGCCATTGTGTGTCAGAGTGCAGGGAGCCAGTGTGTGTCAAAGTGCAGGGCGCCATTGTGTGTCAGAGTGCAGGGCGCCATTGTGTGTCAAAGTGCAGGGAGCCATTGTGTGTCAGAGTTCAGGCAGTGTGTGGTGGTCCCTGCGGTTTCTCTGCTGGCTGTGCCAGACCCTGACAGCTGGAGCAGATTTTCCTTCTCAGCTTGTGTTTCTCCATGGTGGCCCAGCCCTGTCAGTGATGGGGGGAGTGTGTGTGTGTGTGTGTGTGTTAGTGTCCCACTTAACTGCTTCTATCGCTCCCAGAAGGAGTATTCCTCCTTTTCTTTTGTTCTTGGTTAATTCACAGGGGTACTGTGTGTTCGTGTGAATGTGCATATTGTTGCTTGTGTGTGCATGTGTGTTTTTGTGTTTATGCATGTACTTATGATGGAGTGTCTTTGTGTGTGTGTGTGTGTGTGTGTGTGTGTGTGTGTGTCTGTCAGTCAGTGCAACATACAGTAGCTGTTTTGCATAAGCCCTCTGTTTCCCTCCTCAGTAGGTGTGTGTAAATCAGTCAGTGTGTGGTACATTACATTACATTACATTACAGGCATTTAGCAGACGCTCTTATCCAGAGCGACTTACACAACTTTTACACCGCATTTTACATTGTATCCATTTATACAGCTGGATATATACTGAAGCAATTCCGGTTAAGTACCTTGCTCAATACAACGGCAGTGTACCAGATCCTGACCTTTCGGTTACAAGCCCAGTTCCTTACCCACTGTGCTACACTCCATCCGTACGCACCTGCAGGGGGAGCTGTTGAGTGGGGCTGAATTGCTGGTAACGCAGAAACTAAGACTTGTGCTCAGTGTCAGCTCTGTTTGAAAAGTAGCAGAGATACCGAGCTCTGGCACAGAATTTATGAGAGTGCAGTGTGCCTCACTTTCTCTCTTTGTCCCTA
Source organism: Anguilla japonica (assembly GCA_025169545.1). Classification (NCBI taxonomy): domain Eukaryota; kingdom Metazoa; phylum Chordata; class Actinopteri; order Anguilliformes; family Anguillidae; genus Anguilla; species Anguilla japonica. The sequence continues at coordinate 4,983,126 of CM045886.1, forward strand.
TCTCTCTCTTTCCCTCTCTCTGTTCCCTCGCTTTGTCCCTTTTCTCTTTTTCTCCCTCTCTCTATCTCTCTGTCCCTGTCTCTCCCTCTCTCCCCCTCTCTGTCCATCTCTCTTCCTCTTTCTCTCCCACTCTTTGTCCCCCTCTCTGTACCCTCTCTCTCTCTTTCCCTCTCTCTGTTCCCTTGCTTTGTCCCTCTTTCTCTTTTTCTCCCTCTGTTTCTCTCTGTCCTCTCTCTCCCTCTCTCCCCCTCTCTGTCCTCTCTCTCTTCCTCCTCTCCCTCTCTTTGTCCCCCTCTCTGTACCCTCTCTCTCTCTCTCTTTCCCTCTCTCTCTCCTGCTCCCTCTTTCTCTCTCCTCTCTCTCTCTCCCCCCCTCTCTGCCATCTGTCTGATGCGTTAGCACACAGCCCTTCCTACAGAAGCCCAAACGGGGTGCAGACCTGGCAGTGCGCAGTGCTGGAAGCGGTTCGTTTAATGTGGAAATTGAGTTTCTCCTCTGAGTGGGAGCGAAAGCCCGCCGGCGCGCACCAGCCCTCGCGCCGACCCGGACGGCCGCTCGCGCTGACCCAGCCCCCCGAAAGCGCCTTTTTGGGAAAGGCGGTCCCTCGAGGCACGTCGACAGATTTTCGCTTAATTAAGCCGTGCGTGTGACTCCGTATCTAACCCCCCCTCGGTCGCTCCGTTTCTCTGTCTAAAGATGGCCGCCCTCCCTCCGAGCAGCCAGCGAGAGAGCAGCCGAGCGCGCGGTACGCTGGGCAAACTTCATTAAGTCAGGGCAGGAGGGAAGTTTCCGTGGAGATCCACAGCGGCGCTTAATTGTGCCGTTTAATTACACCCGGGAGGGGGAGAAAGTCGCAGGATCTCTGTGAGAAAGACGTCCTGCTCGTCCAGCAGAGTGCCCCGCTCTTCTTAGAGTCTGTTGCTCCTCCCTGCCTCCAGAGGGCGCTGCTCGGTTTTTCAGTGTACTGGGAAGTGTTTGCTGTCGCTGTTCTGTCATTAATTGTGAGGATCTCAGGAGGGACACAAGCTGATAACAGTGTTCCTGTTTCTTCAGCAACACATACTTGAATAGCAAAAAATCTATGAAACTTCCTGATAATGCATTACATAGCCCTCTAGTTAACCCCTTCCCACCATAGAGACTCTGTTACCCTCTAGATAACCCTTGCGTACCATAGACACTGCATGATCCTATGGGTACCCTATGGCTCTGTAGTACACAAAAACTGCCTCAGGGAACCTGCAAAGGAAATGATTTGTCTGTGTTCGACGCCTGGATGAAAACTGCAGGCACACTGAGTGTGATCTGGGCATTAGGCACATGTGTATAACTGTGATTTAACACTGTCAGAGGCCTGTCTCTCCCACTAAATCAGACAGAATGTCTCTACAGCCGTTTGCGGGTCGGCCTGGAGTTGTTCTGCACTCGTCAGTAACACACCCTTCGGGATGATTGACAGGGCTGTCAGTCTGAAACGTTGACAGCTTTTTTTCGGTGGATGTCAGGACGTGTCAGAAACTGCACATGAGAGGGGTGAAAAAACCCCAAAGAGCAAAAACTGATGAGTTTGTGTTATATGGAGAATGACTGGGAATTGACACATGATCTGACCTGCCCTCTTACACCCCCTGCAGGGCAGCAGTAGTACTGCACTCCCTCTGTGTGATCAAGCCCCTCGTATATCCAGGTTCAGTAAAAGTCATCCCCAGTTTCTTCCAGTGGACTGGATTTGCTAATTAGCACAATTTTTCAGCCTGGAGGGTAGAACTAATTAGTGAAATCATCTGGCTGAGTTCATGGATAGAAGAAACACATGGCAGGACTTTTCCTTCTGACCCCTGGACGGTCCACCTCTGCAGTGCATATATATTTAATGTTACAAGCAGCTTTTGTCCAGAGCAGCTTATATTTATTAATATACAATAGGTCTGTGCAGTTGGGTATTATCTGAAGTAGTTCAGGTTAAATACTTTTTCCTCAAGGGTACAATGGCATCCTAGTGCTCCACCTGGGAATCAAACCTGCAACCTCAGATACAACCCCAGTCTGCCCAAGATTGGTCAATGGTGAAACGGCATTGCCCCACCTGGGAATCAAACCTGCAACCTCCTTCGTTAGAATCCCAGTTCCAACAGCACCTGACTCTGTTTCTCTCTCTCTCTTTCTCTCCCTCCCTCCCCCTCCCTCTCGTTCTCTCTCTCTCTCCCCCTCCCCCTCACAGAAGTACCGGTACCCAGATGATGACGCGTCCCCGCCCCTGGAGCACGGCTCACCGAATCTGGCCAATGAGGCGCCAGCGCCGGAGTTGGTGCAGGTGGCCGAGAAGAGCCTGTCCCAGATCGAGAACGTCCACGGCTTCGTGTCCCACTCCCACATTTCCCCCATGAAGGTAGGGCTGCCCCCCTCCCCCCCTCCCCAAATATCACCCCCGATCCCATCCCACCCCATCCCACCCCATCCCCGCCCATCCCTGGTCTAACTGTACTTTCCATTTCTGCTGCTTGTCTGTCTTCCATCGATACGACCATAGAGCTTTGGGCACGTGTGAGTACATACACACACACACACACACGCGCATTCACACACGCGCACGCACACACCCACACACATTCACACACATGCACACACACACACACCCAAACGCATACACACGGGACTCCCCTGCAGTCTATCCGTGGGGTGGGGTGGGGTGGGGGGGGGGGCAGGGTTTCTTTAGGCCTAAACTGGGTCAGCGGTCGTGAGAGGATCGTATTATTGAGGTGAAGAATGTGAGGGTGCTGGTGCTGTGTTCTGATTGGACGGGCCAGGTCGCTGAGCAGAAGCCCTGCAGGCTGGTTGTTATTTCGTTCTAGAGCTACTCAGCTGGTCTGAGATCTGAAGCTGAAGATCCTCATCCAGTTACATTATACACACACACACACACCCATGCCCACACACGCACACACACACACTCACACATACACACGTGCTTACATACACACACATACACACACACACACACACACACATACACACACGCACGTGCTTACACACACACCCACGCGCGCAGACTAACACACATACACACACACATGCACGCACACACACACACACTGTGTGCACAGCATGTCCCTGCTGTGAGGAGGCCCAGTTTAGCAGCCTGCTGGAGAGAGGTGCTGCTCTGTGCGTCAGCGCTCCTCACAAAACGGCGTCCACGGTGATGCAGTTTCGCTCACGTGGTCCCGGGGGGGGGGGCCGGGGGGGCGGGGCAGAACAGGGCCCAATCTGTTTCGGGATTCCACGCCAGCTTCTGCTCTGAACTGCGCTCCAGTCCTCTGGTCGTTTCATCTGCAGCGCTGAGCTGCAGCTGGGCGCACGTTCCCGCTAAAAACGTCCGCTAACGGACCGACCGCCGTCGCGTTCGCGGTCGCTCAGAGCGCTGGTCCCGAATAACCGGCCTGAGATCCTGAGACTCCTGCTTTGCGTGACCTCCTGAATGCAGTTTGCAGACCTGCGCGTCCTTTAGGGTGTCTCACTGTGGCAGGACGTGGTCCTTCCGGTCCGAGTACCCCTGCCAGCCCTCCCTCTGCGGGTGCGGGAGCCTGCCAGAGCAGAATCGGGCCGGCCCTTATAAGGGTTAATTAGAGTTAGGGGCAGGTCGGAGGTTCGAACTTCTGGTCTGAACGAGGAGCTGGCTTTGAGCTGGCGGAGTGGAGGTGACTGTGGAGCTCGGAAAGGTTGCCGGGTTTGGCGCTCCTCTCTTCGGTGTGTCTGACCTGACGGGCGGTCGCTGGGGGGGAATGGAGGTGTGGGGGTGGTGTATTACAGCATCTCACCTCTTTGAAAACAAACTTTGGGACGCCCCAAGAATTTGATGCTCCTTAGGGTCAGGGATCCCCAACCCTGGTCCCATAGAGCCACAGGGTCTGCTGGGGTCCCCAACCCTGGTCCCGGAGAGCCACAGGGTCTGCTGGCGACCCCAGCCCTCACACCCTCCACACACATAAATACACAGATTTACACACACAGTCTGCATGTATGATACCTGCACATACGTTACAAAATTTATTCTATTATGGTTAAACAATTTACAATTTTAATAATTAACATTTTTATCATAGTTGTAGATATTTAATGTAAACTTGTATACGTATTATAATTGAAATATTAATATTTAAAAATATCTGCCCAGAATAAGTAATTTAAAAAATTCAAATGGTGTTAGAAAAAATATATTCTGGCATAATTAAGAAGAAATAAATATATTTATCCTCAAATTAGAAATGAATGAATCTCTACCGCCACCTCATGGCTGGTGAATGTCATTGCAGGTGTTTTGCGTTAGAGACGTGAGGAGATCAGAGAGAGGCCAGCACAGCCGCAATTAACGTGTCAATGAGTGTGGTTGACCTCTGACCTCCGACTAGCGTTCTTCTGATACCCCCGTGTGATTTATTACAGTCCTCTGCCACTTTCTAAATCAGTCTTTCTAATGCCTCTCATTACTATGCACCTTTTGACTTATTACTGTTATGAGGCTGATGTATTCAAATCGTAGCACCTTGATTAAACTCAGTTTGGCCCGATGAAGGTGGCTGTGTCAACCAATCAAAGCCGTGTGACGTTCACACGGCTAGATTAAAGACGATGGATACAGAGTGCGTAAGTGTCTATTAGGAAGATTTAAGAGAGTGTGGAGAAGATTGAATGGTAGCAGAATCTTCAGATCAGTTGTGATATGAAGTGCCGATGACTGGACCGTCTCCTAATCGAATCTCTGGTGGAGCCCTTGTGAGGAGAATGTTCGCAGCTGCTGTCCTCCGCCCCCCGAGGAATGTTCCGGAATAGCTGTGCTGGCAGCCTTTGGCTTCGCTTGCCCTGGCAGATGGAGCGGCCATCTTGCGCTGCCCCATGCTGACCTGTGACTGTACCGTACCTGTCTGGGGGTACGGTCAGTGCTGCAGCACCAAACTAAAACAAAAATAAACTGGTGTGAAATATTGCTTTATTATTATAGTTCTCATATTTGCAGTGCATTACGGTGGTTTGAGTGAGGCATATTTGAACTAAGAAGCGTATTTATGACTGTGATTCTGCTTTTGGTAGTGTTGAGGGATTTTGAGTTTGTTCAGGTGTTCAGGTGGTCCTTGTGCTCCGGGAGGTCAAAGGTGACGGGCGGGAATCGGAACGCACTTTCATTCTGCCCAACCCAACAGCTGCAGCAGTTTCCGTTTGTATGTTTAGAGCAGAGGGCATTGTGGGAGTTTTTTTTTTTTTTTTGGGTTTTTTGTTGCTGAATTCCACCTAACGACGCCCCATTACCCCATTCTCTTCTCTCTCTCTCTCTCTCTCTCTCTCTCTCTCTCTCTCTCTCACTGTCATCAAAACGCCGCTCTGCTGCTCGTCCCGCCTGAACATCGGCATGTTTAACGTCGCTTCTGTGCAGATGAGTGTCACTGTGCTGCCGTCCAGTGGCCTCTCAGTGTTTACAGAGAGAGGCCAGATCCAAAACTTCTTTCTTTCAGGGAAGTGATTCTTCATGATTTTTCATGATCAGTCAGTGAATACTGATTTTTCAGAACCTAAGGGCCCCGTTTCCCGGATACACAGATTAAACTTAGTCCTGGACTAAGCTGAGTTTTGTATGGAGGATCTCCAATCAGAATGGGAATTTAGTCCAGGACTAGGATTAATCTGTGTCTGTGAAACTGGCCCTAAAATTCTCCATCAGGGGGAGAGAACGCGGGACTGTGTGGTGAGTCTTCACACTCATCGATACAAGGCTCACCTCTCTGTCCTCTGCCCCTGACTGGGACGTCTGGGGGGGTCTGAAGGCTCAGTGTGTCCTGATTGGGTTAGAAGGGCCTCCCTGGTCAGCTGACCTGCGCTGTGTGTGGTGCGGGGGACCTGGTACGGGACAGTCCTGCTGTGACCCGTTGAGTTGCGTGCCCCTCTGTAGGTAGAGTCCCTGGAGTGCATCTTCGACGGGTCGCCGGCTTTGGGACATGAGGAGGTCCCGCCCCCCACCTTCTCCGCCCTGTACGCTCAGAGCGACCCCCTCCTGCAGGTAAACCCCCCCCCCGCAGAACGTCATCGTTTTTCCATTTTTCTTTTTTTATTTTCCCCCGTCTGCCGCCTGCCACTGCTACAGTTCCAACCCGGCCTTTGGGCCCCCGCAAAATGATTGGTCATCTGCCTGCCCCCCCCCCCCCGGCTGAGATGAAGTGTCAGTCATCATTTTGGGGAAGCTGTGTGTTTCGTATTCATGCGTTTTTTCTGTTATTCATTTTTAAAATCTCGGTTTCTCTGAGTTGCAGTGTGCTTTGCAAGCCCTAGGTGGCAGTATTGCCACAGTGCATGAGAGCTTGGAGGAGAAGGCTACCTGTGATATTTTGGCTTTAGCTCTGTGCTGCTGAAAAGGAGCACAGTCTCCTCTCCAGAGCCTCCTTTCGTTGCGCTGCAGTGTCTGGTTTAACTGGTTTAACGTTTTCGAGATGCCTAGTTTTTTTAATTTGACATTTTTTATTTTATTTATTGGAGTCTGGATGTGCTGATTGTTTACGTGTTTTGTTATCTTGTGTGTGTGTGATGTCACTTCCCCCAGCTCCTGTGGTTCTAGGGCAGGGGGGCTGTTGAAAGCCTATTGGTTGAGTGCTGGCAGCGTTCTGTGATGACGCATGATGTCACAGAAGAGGCTTTCTTAGTGTTCCAGAGTTCTGACTCTATGGAGCTCAGCAGTGTTTAGTTCCATAGATTTATGAGAGACTCAATATGGTCATTTTAAGCTTTAAATGTTCAGTGTTGTGGCTTCGCTTTTGAAGCCCTTAAAATGACGCACATACAACCACAAAAAAATTCAGAAGCTTTAATCTTGAGTAATTTCTCACTATTAAGTAGGAAATGTGTCCAGTGGATTCATGATTGAACATTCATTTCACATTATATTCAGTTACACTGATTCATTTAATAAATTTCCATGTATGACTGGGTAAAGATTTTTTTTAAAATGCAAATGAGGATTACTGTAGGGCTGATCAACAGGTTTTCATTGTGGGACCCAATACAGAGTCTGACTGAGGTGATTAAAGGGAAAGTCCATCACGAAACATCATTAACCTGATTTAAAAGATGAAGGCATAACCGATTAAGTCTCAGTCTCTCTGGCCAAAGCCCCTCTGTTTGTATTCAGTAGGCATGGCAACCTGTGACTGGCGTCGTCTGATGCCAGCCCATAGACTGTAAGTGCCCGCCCGTTGTAGTCTTTAGTGAAGCAGGTACCTGGAGCATGTGCACACTGGTTTGGGGCTGTTTCTCTGCACCCGGTACCGGTAGAGAGCTGGCTGAGAGCTCATTTTAATCCGGAAGCCAGCTACTCTTCTACAAGTGAAAGGAAGAACAGAGGGCGACGTCTCCCTGGTTATGTAATTGTGTTCCAGTTGCCCTGTCTGGCCGTGGTGTAAATCGCAGCGATTCACCACACGCTTAATCATTTAAAATGCCAGTGGGTTACCCGGGTTACCTGGACTCCAGCCTCGGGGTTTGCCAGCAGACCGCACTTCAGCACAAACTGTCATTTTACAAAATGCCCTGGACGTTAAGTGCAGTAATTACCTGGTCTCTGCACCTCCCGGGGTGCAGTAATTCATACCATCTCATCTGGGGCTGGTGCGTGTTTCTGAATTACACACACAGAGATACTCCGACCGCAGCCTAATCGAGGCTTCCTCTGGCACTCGTTTGTGCTGACCTTGGATGTGAACGTTGTGCTCTTCACTGAAACGCACCTGGCCAAGGTGGGCATCCGTGATTAGTGGAATATTTAACTCCATCTTTCAGAGTGCAGTTAAAGTGTGTGGCAGATGGGTAGGTTGGTGTTTTATACCACCCAGCCCCCCCCCCCCCCCCCCCCGGATCCTGAATGATTACGTTTGGAACGTTTTCTGTATGTTTGTGTTTACGGAGTTGGCGAGTGATTTCTCGCTAGCTGCTGTGTTTTGGTTGTCGCTACGCTTGGCGCCTGCTTTCTCATCTGGCGCCTTGTCTTCCTGTTTCAGTGCTGTTGCCGCTGCCGTAGTAACGTACTGATATGCTTTGATATGTGTCGTCTGCATTCCGAAAAATGTAGAAATATGAACATTTAAAAATAGACATTATCAGGCCGATAACCGTTGCTGATACTTGACTGGTTATACTGGCCAATACTGATGCTTCCCCTTTCACACTACAGCAACTGCAACCACATTCATAGATGTAGTAGATGTGTTCAGACATCAGCTTATAAGGGCAAAAAAATGTATATTTGAATCACAAAATAATTAAATTTGATTTAAATGTCAGTCTGTACTGAGTTTGTTTTATACTGCTATTGACCAGCACCAATATGACCTCGGTATTTTTGTGGATCCCAAGTTCTTTGCTAGCGTCCCTGCTTTGATGCAGAATGTTTCAAGATCTTCCTTATTTAATCAGTTTTTTAAACTTCCTACCTGTAATAAAGTATGTTTGTCCCCCACGAGCATTCTCCTGAGTGTGTTTGAAATGCTTTCAGCTCCTTAAGCTCTGAAAAGGTTTTTTAAACGCTGGCAAGCGATGGCATGGAAGTCTAGCCTTGGTGATGTGTTCACATAATAGGTCTGATGTAGCCAACATAATGTCTATTGACAGCTGTCAGATGTCCAAAGTGCACTGTTAAATGCTCTCTTTGTGGAGAGAGGCACCTGTTGACTTGGGCGAAGAATACGTCCAGGTCGTTGTGTCTGAAAGATGTCTTACTGTGTGTGTGTGTGTGTGTGTGTGTGTGTGTGTGTGTTTTGGGGGGACATTTTTGTAATGAATGCTGTGAGAAGGCCATTGGTTTATGAGTCGCCTCTTGCGTTGTATGGGCTGGTACTGGAGTGGACCGGCGGACGGTCAGCGCCTCCGTCTGACGTGCGTTCTGTCACCGGCGCTAACGTAGCACGCTAATTGAGTTCTCGCTCATCGAATGGCAGTTGGAAGTGAGCGTGAGCCCGGCACAGATTAGCGGTTTACATTCATTACACACTTGGCAGTCTGCAGAGCGGCGCTAACAGTGGTAATGGCGCTAACGGCGCTAATGGCAGTTGGCTCCAGTTGTTGGTTATTTGTCACCAGAGAGGAACAGGAGGTAGAGAAAGAAGGAAAAAAAAAATGAAAGAGAAATTAGGAGGGTTAGAGGGGGACATGGCCATCTCTCTCTCTCACTCCTTTCATTCTCTCTTTTTCTCTCCCATCTCTCTCCCCTTTAGTCTCTCTCTCTCTTTCTCTCTCTCTCTCACGCACTCTTCCAGCTGCATTCGGGGTGAATTCCACCGACATGGAGCGGGGAAAAAAAGCAGAGTGAACCGAGGGAGGTGATTAAACGTGGGGAGAGAGGGAGTGGAGGAGGTGCATAGAGAGAGAGAGAGAGAGAGAGATGGAGGGATGGAGAGAAAGTGAGGCTGTGCCGTCCGTCCTGGCTGTTTGGTCGCGGCGGCGGCGGATGCGTCGTGCGACGCGCGGTGCAGCAGGCACACGTGCAGCCGGTCGCAGCTTCAGACCGCAGCTGCCGCATCTCCTGAGTTTGCTGACTCACTGAAAGAGGAGGAGGAGGTGCAGGAGGAGGAGGAGGAGGAGGAGGAGGAGGAGGGAGGTGGTGATGTGGGAGCCTGGACTCGACCCCCACGTGTATGTCTGTCTGTCCTTGTGAGTCTCATTTGCTGCCACGTATTGTGATCACATCAGCCAATGATGTGGGGCGGTGGGGGGGGGGGTAAAGGAGAGAGAGGAGCTGGAAAAGGTGGGGAGAGGAGAGAGGGAGAGAGAGAGAGAGAGGGGGAGGGGGGAGCGAGAGGGGGCAGAGAGAGAGAGAGAGAGCGGGAAGGGGAGATAGAGGGGGAAGGAGAGAGAGAGCCGCCTCTCTCTCTCTCTCTCTCTCCCTCTCTCTCGGGGAAGAGTGCAGACGCATATCCGGAATCCTACAGAACCAGCGTCTCCTGCTCTCCAGCTGTTTTCCCCGTCACTCCTGTGAGCGGCAGCTGGATCTGGGGGTGTGGGGGTACAGACGGGGGGCTGGGTGGGGTGGGGGGGACTGACGGACGCTTCCTCCTGACGCAGGCTTGTTGCCTCTCGCCCCCCCTCTCTCTCTCCGCTCCTCTCTAATAAACGCCACCCGAGTCTCTGCTGCCGCTCCGCCTCCTTCCCCGATCGCGGCTCGCCGCTAACCGCTAACCGCGCTGCCCGCAGAAGCAGCCGGAAGGTGGGCGGAGGGGGGGGGAAGTTAGGACCTCTGAGAACGCGCCCCCACGCTCCCCCCCCCCCCCCCCCCCCCCCCTCCGCTCTGCGTTTCCCGACACTGAGGTTGAGGGACTCCCAGATTTCCCTCCTCCCAGGGTCCCAGGGGTACCCCCCTGTCACCCAGCCCGGCAGAACTGAACCGGACTGAACCGGACCGGATCGGACCGGACCGGACCGGACCGAGCCAGACAGAACCGAACCTGGCCGGGCAACATGCTCGCCTCCGTGTGGTATGCTAAAAAGATGGGCCGCCGGCTGATCCGGACCATCCGGAGGACCAAGAGGCTGCACCTGCAGTTGCTGGTAGGTCTGCAATGCATGCGGGACTGCGAGGGGACACGCATCTGCGCAGGTGACGCATTTAATGCGAGAGGCAGAGAGAGAGAGAGAGACTGAGAGAGAGAGAGACAGGAAACCGCAACTTAGCAAGTAGCACTTACTGGCTTAATGATGGACAGAGATGGGCTTTTACATGGGAGTGTGGTGTGTGTTTCTGTGTGTGTGTGTGTGTATTTGTGTATGTTTGTGAGTGGGTGTGTCTGTGATGCAGGTGGGCGTATATGTGTGTGTGTTTGTGTGTGTGTGTAATGTACGTTTCTGTGTGGGTGTGTTTATATTTGTGTGTTTTTGTGTTTGTGGTGTGTGTGTGTGTGTATGTATCTGTGTGTGTGCGTGCATGTGTGTGTGCCTGTATATTTGTTTGTGTGTATGTGTGTATTTATGTGTGTTTGTGTGCATGTTTGTGTGGTGTGTGTGTGTGTGTGTGTGTAAGCGATGCGTGTATTTGTGCGTGTGTATAAGCAGTGTGTATGTGTGCGTGTGCTGCTGAGTGTGTGTGTAAGCGATGCGTGTATTTGTGCGTGAGTATAAGCAGTGTGTATGTGTGCGTGTGTGTGTGCTGCTGAGTGTGTGTGTAAGCGATGCGTGTATTTGTGCGTGTGTATAAGCGGTGTGTATGTGTGCGTGTGTGTGTGCTGCTGAGTGTGTGTGTAAGCGATGCGTGTATTTGTGCGTGTGTATAAGCGGTGTGTGTGTGTGCGTGTGTGTGTGCTGCTGAGTGTGCTTCCTGACCACGGCTGATGTGCTGCCGCTGCGTGTTTGGCGAAGGCGGTAATGTGTGCACTTAAACCTTCCGGAAAGATCCGTCTTTACCTCCCCCTCACAGAAGCTTACACGGCCAGAGGAGAGGAGAGAACAGACCCACACACACACACTGGGGGAGGGAGAGAGAGAGTGGGAGAAAGGGAGCAGCCTTTAGAGAGAGAGAGGGAGCAGCTTTAGAGAGAGAGAGAGGGAGCAGCCTGAGAGAGAGAAGGGGAGCAGCCTTAGAGAGAGAGAGAGCAGTCTTAGAGAGAGAGGGAGAGAGAGAGAGGGAGCAGCCTTAGAGAGAGAGGGAGCAGTCTTAGAGAGAGAGGGAGAGAGAGAGAGGGAGCAGCCTTATAGGGAGAGGGTGCAGCTTTAGAGAGACAGAGGGAGCAGCCTGAGAGAAAGAGATAGAGGGAGCAGCTTTAGAGAGAGAGAGGGAGCAGCCTTAGAGAGAGAGGGAGAGAGAGAGAGAGGGAGCAGCCTTATAGGGAGAGGGTGCAGCTTTAGAGAGACAGAGGGAGCAGCCTGAGAGAGAGAGATAAAGGGAGCAGCTTTAGAGAGAGAGAGGGAGCAGCCTTTGAGAGAGAGGGAGTAGCTTTAGAGAGAGAGAGGGAGCAGCCTTATAGAGAGAGGGAGCAGCCTTGGAGAGAGGGGGAGAGGGAGCAGCCTTGGAGAGAGAATGAGCAGCCTTGGAGAAAGAGGGAGCAGCTTTAGATAAAGCAAGAGGGAGCAGCCTTAGAGAGAGAGGGAGCAGCCTTGGAGAGAGAAGGGAGCAGCTTTAGATAAAGCAAGAGGGAGCAGCCTTAGAGAGAGAGGGAGCAGCCTTGGAGAGAAAGGGAGCAGCCCCTATTTACGGTCATGAAGCACGCACATTTGAATTGCAGCATAGCATATCTGGTTCTAGGGTCAGAGATGCCTGGGGGGGGGGGGGGTGGGGTATTTTGGAGTATTTAGTAGGTGACACGGATCCTTACAGGTCTGATGTAAGGCTGTGCCTGATGCCATTAAGTCTGCCTCCGCATTCCCCAAATCACCTGGGACAAGCAAACAAGCCTGCTGCTTTCAGTTACCTACTCAAAATAGTCTGCTTCCTGAACATTGGCTCATTTTTATTTTTGGATATTAGTTTTAGTGAAAAGTGATTTAAAATTGCATTGCGGTGTTGAATAAGATGCACATTGTTGTAATTATTATTTTTATTTTTTTGTCTGTATAATAGTTCAGCATTTATTACTTACATGTAAATATTTAAAGCAGTTTTAATGAAAGGTTTTACTCTTTGTTCTGAGAAATGGCATTTTGTCATTTGAAATCAGTCTGAACTGAAAGTGATTAAACAAAAAAAAATAATAAGGAAAAATCCTGGAAGCCATCCTCTGTGCAGTAAACGTTTTATCACCAGCCAGAGTTTATGGCTTTATGCAAATTAATTTTTTGTTTTCATTTTCCTGTAACAAGAAACTTTATCTCTCTGTGCCAGAGTTAAAGTGAGTCGGGTAATTAATCAGTGTGTGGGGTAATTAGGAACAGTGAAGCCTCCTCGTTAGATCCAGCGCCGAGAGCGTGTTTTGACCGTGGGTCTGAGCCAGGCCTCCTGTGTGTGTGTGTGTGTGTGTGTGTGAGTGAGAGAGAGTGTTTCTGTGTGTGTGTGTGTGTGTGTGTGTATGTGCATGTGAATGTGTGCGTTCGAATGTCTGTATGTATGTATGTGTGCATGCGTCTGTGTGTGCGTGTGTGTGTATTTGTGCGTGCATGTGTGTGTCTGTGTGAGTGTGTGTGTATCCGTGTATGTGCGTGCGTGTGAGTGTGTGTATGCGTGTGAGTGTACTTGTGTGCGTGTGTGTATGTGTGTGTGACTGTACTTGTGTGCGTGTGTGTACGTGTGTGTGAGCATGTGTGTGGGGGGGTTGGGGTGAATCCCCTGCACAGGGGATATCATGAGTAACGGGGGCATGAGACACATGAGTGCTGCAATGCTACGTGCTCTTCGGCCAACTCTGCTTTTTAGCATAAAAACACACCGGATGAAGAGCTGTCTGCTCTGTGTGTGTGTGTGTGTGTGTGTGTGTGTGTTGTAAAGTGTGTGTGTGTGTTGTAGTGTACATGTGTGTTGTAAAGCGTGTTGTCTTGCCTGTGTGTGTGTGTATGTTGTAAAGTGTGTGTGTGTGTTGTAAAGTATGTGTTATCGTTGCAGTGCAGTGATCAGCTAGTCATGTCTACTTGGTGACCTTTCCTTCCTGGGTCATTTGCAAATCAATAAGACCAACTGAAACCTGTGTGCAGCTGTGGGAGCGAAGAATCCAATACTGACAACACAACGCGAATCCAATACCGCATACAGGATGAGTCTGACCAGAGGTTTTTACTGATAAACGCATTTCTGTCTGACTCTTTCACTGTACAGTCACAATGTACATAAGCTGTTTCTGGGGCTAAATTTTAGTATGTGCACAAAATAAGCAGTTAATAAACAGTTTTTAAGGTTTAGCTACTGATACATCTGGAAATCTGAATGTCTTGTGCACAATATTTTATTGGTTGATTGGCTAGACTTATGGTTTTACCAACAAGCTGGTTATTTTGCTACGCTTATTGTTAGGCTTGATTCCAAATTCTCAATCTCTTAATTGAGGCTAGCTTTTAATAATTAAAGAATTAAAATTTAAATGATGGCTGCTGCACCGTATAGCCTACATGTTAAAAATTAGGTGTAACCTGTTTTTTGGCTATAATTACAAGCAAACTGTAAACACTTTAATAACTTAAAACTGAAAAAAAAATCACATAACACCAAGTTGTGTTGAATTCTGAATTGCCTTCACATTTAGTTTTGGACTAGTCCTATTTGAATAGATACTGAAACTAGGAAGTTTTCAGAATCTATTCAAATATTAATATCCCTGTTGCGCAAGATATAGTAAAAGCCATACAGGTGCCACGGTATCTGGATTTAATTACTTTATTGACTTTTTAAAATAGGTACTTACATCGATTACATGCTTCATTGTAAATGTTTCATAATATCAGTTATTGACACTGGCAGTCATATTTAAAAGGTCAACCATAGGAGCCCTTGAAACTGACAGATAAATTGAGTCGTTATTGAGTGTAGGCTAACTCTCGATAAGACTGTAACCTGCCCTATACCCTCTTTGCTGCATTCCTTCGGTTGACCAACCCGCACTTTTTTTGCAAGCCGCGCGCAAAGACAGAGATCCTCTTTTGATTTATTTTTTTGTTTATGAAGGAATAAAACGAATAATTTACAACAGAGTTGACGGTAGCAGGGACGATGCTGCGTCTGCATAATTGAGGGGGGAAAATACGAGCACACGCAAAAAAAAAGCTGTCCTCTCCGGCTATTCTTTACGACGTCGCAGCGGGGAAGACAGACAGACGGTCGACAATTCATCTTTTAAAAGCGACTGCTCATCTCTTCCCCCCCCTGTTTACTACCGAAATGAATTTGGCTCGCAGGCTTCTGAAACGCTTTGTCCTTGTATTGCGGTATCGATCGGGCGCCCCGGAGCTGAGGCCAGCTGCGCGAGAGGAAGAAATTGGCTCTGACCGGCAGCGAAGGGAAAATGAGGCGGTAAACTGCGGCGGCTTATTGACGCGCGAGGAGGCTGGTCCTGAAAGGAGAGCGCGTTCTCCCGCCCCGCGCCTTGCTGACAGGTGCTGAAAGGAAACGGTCACGAATTCCGACTCTTCATATCTGCGGGATAAGCGGCGAGATACCCGCCATATATATTGCCGGTAGGCGGTAGTACCAGTCCGCTAGCTCTCGATCCAAGGGGTGGCTGAGGGGATCCAAGTTCACACTTATTCGCGCGTGAAATGGCTGTCAGACAGCAGAAGTGTACCGCCAGTGTTAAAGTAAATAGCCTAGCTGCTGAAATCAAGGAGGTAGGCTAACGTGGAAAAATGGTATGGATCAGTGGCAGGGTTTTTTTAATCAGCAAAAAAGCTGTAGATACGGCGAATAGAAGGCGATTAAAAAAAATACGAAACTGCCTGCCAGCTGTTTGCCAGCAGCCACTGCCGGTAGCCACGTTTTGCGATCTTAAACAGCAGATCTCATCTTGACAAACTCGCATCAACTGCCAGTTTGCCTATCCGCTGTCATGGTGATTTGCGATATACTGAGTGACTGTGCTGTGGGCTACTATTGGTTCACCAGTCGAACTGAATACACTGATAAAGAAAATACGTGCAGTAATCTGGCACAAGAAATGAACCTTAGAGCTCTTCCCCCCTTCTTCCTGTCTCTCAACACTGTCCTGTCCACTAAAGCTGGAAAAGCCAATTAAAAAAGAATACACTTGTAGTCTGCAGCTGTAGCTGGTGCTTGTACAGATGTCAGATCAAGACATGATTGAGCTAATTAAATAACTAAAAGCATGATCCTGAAGCTGATTAGCTCATTGTTGTTCATCCTTGTTGTAGGTTATAATCAGCACTAAAAGTGATCATTATATCCGTGTGATTACCACGTTCCTTTTATATATGCCTTTTAGCAGATGCTTTTATCCAAAGTGACATAGAGTATATGGATGCAATACATTTTTCAGTACACGTAGTCCCTCGGGATCAAAACGACAGTCTCTGTGTCTGTTAGCACAATCCTCTGCCAGCTGCACCGTAGGATGTTTAGTCTTTTACTCTTCCTGAAGCAAGACGTGTCGGGTTTATTGGATTTGCTCACAATCATTCGATGTCTTGTCTTGTCTTGTCAGTGGAAGGGAATGGATAGAACTTCACCGGTTAGCGGAGCCGGTGTTTCGCCCTCATTGATCGCGAAACCCCCCGTGACCCCCAAACACTCTCTTTGTGCAATTCGGAAGGGACGAGGGCAAAAAAAAAAAAAAAAGCTGCGCGCTACTTTAGCGCTCAGTCAGCGCTCGATGAATAATACAGCATCATGCATACTTAACATCGGTGTCTTTGTTGTGCGTGCCGTGCTAATTGCCTCCAGCACGCGCTAACGGGAGTTCGTCCTGGGTGAATTGTACGATAACTTTTGTCGCCGGGGAGCAACGCGATCCATTAAGGAGCGCATTAGCGCCGAAGAGTAAATCGTTGGCTCGCGTTGCGGGCCCTTTCGTCTGGACGCTAATGCTAATGGAGGCTGCACCTCCGAGGGCCGATGGCTCCTCTTAATTTCTGCCCCGAGCACCTGCGGGAGCTCCCCCTGGAGGAGACGTCAGGCCCAAGCGGACCGACATTACCGCCATCCGTGTCTACGGTGCACGAGCGGTCGTGAATGGTGGAATGGTGGACCAATGAGGGGTTTATGAATAAAGTAATGGGCGGAGCTATGTGGTGCACCGTGGGTCGTCGACTTGTCTGAACCAATCAAAATAAGTTTCTCTGTTCTTCTGACACAACGATTGGTTGATTTGCTTTGATGACGTAGTCACCTTGACGTCACAGACAAATGGAAGTCTTATGGGAAGAGCACATCCTGTCCTTTTAATAATCCACATGTAGTGCTTTAATCATTGACACCAGTAAAATGCCTGCAGATTGCTGACAGCTTTGAAATAAACAATTCTTTTCACCAGTGTTCAGGAAGAGATTGTTCTTTTGTATGATTGTATGTTTTTTGTTGGGACTAGGCTTAACTGACAGTTCTCAGGAATCATAGTAGGGTTTTTTTTGAAGTTCATTTTTAGTATCTAAAATATGGGCCTATATTTGATCAAGGTCCGTCTGGAGAGACTGTCTGAGCCTGGGATGAAGTGGAAATTGAGTTGGAGAGAAGTGCCGTCGTAAAACCCGGCCCGTTCCTGAGCGTGCGAGTGAAATCTGCAGGAATGTGGCTCGAGGGAATCCCTCTGTAGTGCTGCATTAATTTAACTCCCTGCAGGAGTTTCTCTGAGCCGTCCCAGGGGGACCCCTAGTAATAGTCTGCCTCAAATTCCATTTTAAAGGCGTAACGCCCCCTTACAAATGGCTCACAAATTATCCTGAGCTAGGACTTTTCCAGCGCGGGACGGGGGTTTGTTTGGACATTAATCAGCCTGCCGGTTTGGCCCGGTCTGCTTCGCTTTTTAGCAGCTGCGAGCTGCAGGATTTAGAACCTCGTTATAAATGAAGGTGGAATCGAACTCGGGCGGCGGCGCGTGTGGTCCCTGCGTAGGTGGTTCTGGGCGGAGAAGAGACGATGAGATCTGCCTCGTAGCCGGAGAAACCGCGCGGCCGTGGTACCGAGAGAAACCGCACGGCTAGAGAAACCGCGCTCACTGTCACCCAGTCCAAACGCAGGAAGACAACAGAGCCGCGATGCCAGAATGATCCGCCCTGTCTTCCGGTCCAAATGCAGAAAGCACTGCTACTGGCAGAAACATTTTGATAACATGGTGATAATGGATGGCATGGCTGTATATGTGAATTACATGGTGATAATGGATGGCCTGGCTGTACATGTGAATTACATGGTGATAATGGGTGGTCTGGCTGTACATGTGAATTACATGGTGATAATGGATGGTCTGGCTGTACATGTGAATTACATGGTGATAATGGATGGCCTGGCTGTACATGTGAATTACATGGTTATAATGGGTGGTCTGGCTGTACATGTGAATTACATGATAATAATGGATGGCCTGGCTGTATATGTGAATTACATGGTGATAATGGGTGGTCTGGCTGTACATGTGAATTACATGATGATAATGGATGGTCTGGCTGTATATGTGAATTACATGGTGATAATGGATGGCCTGGCTGTACATGTGAATTAGCCTACATGGTGATAATGGGTGGTCTGGCTGTACATGTGAATTACATGGTGATAATGGATGGTCTGGCTGTATATGTGAATTACATGGTGATAATGGATGGTCTGGCTGTACATGTGAATTACATGGTGATAATGGGTGGTCTGGCTGTACGTGTGAATTACATGGTGATAATGGATGGACTGGCTGATAATGATTCTTTTTCATTGTCTCTCAGAACAGCATTTTACATGCCTGCGATAAAGGCTGGTGGGGGAAATAGATCATTCTGTCAGTGTTAGGGAGCCCCACACATTTCCCCAGTGTCTGGGGTTCGGTGTTCAGGTGGCACTGAACACTGTTCAGCCTTGGCCCCAGTGTCTCACCTGGGGTTCGGTGTTCAGGTGGCACTGAATGCTGTTCAGCCTTGGCCCCAGTGTTGAGAGCCTGGAGGTTGGTGTTCAGGTGGCACTGAACACTGTTCAGTCTTGGCCCCAGGGTCTTACCTGGAGGTTTGTGTTCAGGTGGCACTGAACACTGTTCAGCCTTGGCCCCAGGGTCTTACCTGGAGGTTTGGTGTTCAGGTGGCACTGAACACTGTTCAGCCTTGGCCCCAGTGTTGAGAGCCTGGAGGTTCAGTAGCAGCAGTCAGGAAGGCGACTTTTAATCTCCTCCCGACTCCGTGAAGACCTCAGCAAACACGCCCATTAAATATACATACCCTATGATTTTTTTATTTAATTGGGCATGCATTATTGATTCGCTCCAGTATTTATAAGGTCAAATATGAATTTTGAAAGGCGGCATTCATCTCCGTCTTGTCATCTGCTAGACGGAGACTGGCAGCACTCTCCGGTTGGACGCGTTGCGATCGGCTACTTATCCATTTCGTTCAGGGAGCGGAAGGGCAGTTTGAACTCAACTGTCAGTTTGACTCGGGGTTGGAAGTTTGCCCCCTCCGATGAAACACTGTGAGGCTGCACAGCTGCCTTAGTGCTGTGGAACATCGGTGTTTGAGTCTGAATGAAGCGCCTGGTTCAGTGTGAGCCAATATGGCCGCCTCGCTCCCTCTCACTTGGAGGGTCGGCTCGATCGCCTGGACCTCCCAGGAACTGTGTGAAGCCCATTCCGTTGGTTTTATGCAACAATGTCAGTCATAGTGATGCAATAATCTATGGTTATGATGGTGGGGAGGGGGGGGGGGAGTCTGCAAATTTGGGGTAAATATTATTGTCCTGGGAATTATGTAATAGTATAATAATATATTAATTATGAATTTCACCCGGCAGCCCTGGTTGATCGTAAGCATGTGCAGATCTGTTCCGTGTCACACTCAGTCTCAGTCTTGTGTCGAGGTTCAGACTCAGAAGAGAACTGCCTGCTGCTCCCCAGTCATTGCACTCATCAGAGGACGGCCATCCTCTCCCCGTAGTAACACTGCAGCGATTCCCCAATAAGCCTGTTTTCTAGAAGGAGAGATCAGTGAATCACTGGTTACGCAACAACAGCAACAGAAAAAAAGGTGAAGAATCCTTCTGTTTTCTTTGCTGGGTGTGCTCTGGACCCCCCCCCCCCGCCTGTGATTTTATACGTACATGTGTGAATTAAAAAAGGCAACGATGTGACAGAGGTAAGGAACAAACGTTATTTTAGTTCTGCCTGGAGAGCATATTTAGGAGAGAGAGAGAGAGAGGGAGAGAGAGAGAGTCTGAAGCAGTGAGTGTTGTGTGCTGGCTTTATTTGATGTGAAATCAGTTGCCATGGATTCCATCCCCGAGTGGGGGGGGGGGGGGGGGGGGTGGTGGTCGAAGCGTAAGCAGTGACAGCATCTCCTACCTCACATGACACCTGTGGCACACCTATGGCTGCCTTCCCCTCCGAGCCTGGGCGGTTGCCATGCCGATGCGAGCCGGAGGGAGCTGAAGAGCACGCCGCCGCCGCCGCCATCGTTGTTCTTACGCCGGAGTGCAGACATTTTCACTCCGCGGCGTGTCCCCCCCTCCACTCCCCTCTCCTCCTCCTCTCCGGTTTTTTATTTTTTAATTTTTAATTTTTTTTTTGTACCTCGCGTGGCAGCGCTGGCTGCTGTGCCGCGCTCGGGATCGACTGCGTCGCGGGAGACGCTCCGCTCAGCGCGGTGTCTGCTGGGAGCCGCCGTGTAGCCGGGGGAGGAGCCAACGCCGCCGTCGTCGCCGCCGCCGCCGTCCTCCTCGCTCGCCAACATGGGCTCACGTTTCACCTGGAGAACGCCAATCGTACTCGCATCCGTCCTTCACCACGATACGGACGAGCGACACGTCTGGGGCTTTTTTTTTTTTTTTTTTCACTCATTCGTTCGTTCGTTCGTTTATTTGTTTGGTTTTGTTTTGTTTCCTGCCTGCCTCTCCACGCCGAACCTCTCCCACTGCGGTGACGGGTCTTCTCCTCCCGCGCGCGATCTTCCCGGGATTGAGTTTCGGAGTCCTGTAATTTGTAAAAGGTTTCGCGGGGGGGGCGTGAAGCGCTGTTCCGTAATCCTACCCCCCGAAACGGGGCTCGGGTTTCCCGCCCGGGACAATACGGCCCAGAGGAGGGGCGATCGATGGCTTTGTGAGAGCTTTCCTGCGGCCCGCGTGGCCCCTAATGACCGGCGCTAAGCGCCCTTTCAGACGGCCCGGCGGGAGGAAGGGGCGGAGGTAGAGGAGCGGAGAGGCAGAGCAGAGCCTCGTCTTCCATTGGCTCCTCTCGTCGTCATCCTCCTCTCTTTGATCCTGCTATTTATATTTAATGTGAGCGGTGATCTCTCTTCCGCTTTTAAGGAGGAGGAGGAGGAGGAGGAGGAGAAGGGGGGGTGGGGGGGGGGGGGGGGGGGGGGGGACAGCGATTGGCCCGTGGTCAGTCCACATCGCAGCTCTTCTCTCTGGGTCCACTTTCGATCGGGAAGCCTTGGAGATCTCGCCTCCTCCTGAAGCCTGCCTGCTCCGGCCCGGACAGAGCGTCGGCCTCGCCGTCCCGCCAGTAGCTTTCGGGCTGTGGGGTTTGCCTTGTCGTCTCGGGCTGCCCCCCACCCCCGCCCCACTCCGGAGCACTTCGGGTGGAGGTCTGGGGCCGAGGAGGGAAAGTTTCGGAGAGGTTGCTCGCGCGAAGGAGAACCGTTTCGGGAGATTTCGGGGTTTTTTCCCCCCCCTCTCCCCGGATCGTGACGGCCTCGCTCGGGGGGAAGCGGGGGATGGGAACGTCCCGCTAGTGGCAGTCGGACTCTCTCCGCGTACCCGCCCCCCTGCTCCAGCTCCAGAACCCCCGCTCGGTCTCCTTAAACCCAGGAGAGGGAGGATGCGGTGACCGCGATCGACCCGGAACACCGCCCACCCCCCGACCTCCCCCGCCCTCTCCGCACCCGCGCTCCGCCCAGACATGAACTACATCTTCGGCAACAACACCTTCTACCCGCGGGGCATCCGGGGGCTCGGGCCCCGGCGGCTCGGGCCCCGGCTCCTCGGGGGGGCCCAAGCAGAAGCAGTGGGCCAAGCGCAGCTCCGCGGAGGAGCTGCCGGCCCCCCCCTCGCGCTGGCATCAGCTGCTCACCTTCTTCACCCGCCAAAACGCCTTCGCCGACTGCATCACCGCCGGCGCGGCCCAGGTAACACACCTGCGGCGTGTGTGTGTGTGTGTGTGTGTGTGTGTGTGTGTGTGAGTGTGTATATGTGTGTGTGTGTGTGCGTGAGCGTGTGTGTGTGTGTGTGTGTGTGTGTTGTGTGAGGGAGCGCGCGTATGCGTGTGCCCGCGTGTGTGTGTGTGTGTGTGTGTGTATGTGTGTGAGTGAGTGTGAGTGTGTGAGCGTGTGTGCGTGCGTGCGTGCGTGCGTGTGTGTGAGTGTGTGTGTGTGTGTGAGTGTGCATGTGCGTGCGTGTCCCTGTGTGCGTGTGCGTATCTGAGAAACACAGGTTTTCCTCATGTCGGCAGTATTACCGCTTCCCACTGGTAAGCCAGATCAGGGTTGTTCGAGAACGCTGAATGATGAAAATGGCTGATATCGTCCAGAATAGTTTTTTTTATTTAAATGGTTTTTTTTTTAGGTGCGTTTGAGAGAGTGGGTTTGCCTCTCAGGTATTGGCGGTCAGTAGGGGCGCTTGTGCTTTTTGAGGCTGAATTGAGGTGGTTCTCAGTGCTGCGTTTGGTAGAGCAAAGGCCAGCACTTTAAGGGCTATCGTCTGAAACACTGAACTGCTTTTCAAGATTTCTTATTAAAGACTCCAAGTAATACATCTCAAGAGTTTAGCCTCAGTGACATTTGTTAGATAAAAGCAAGGCCTGGATTTTTTTTTTATTAAAGCTGTGAAGTTGCAGAATGAATACAGTACAGCTTTACATGCATAACTGCTGCTGCATCAAGATTTTGTGGAAGTGCGTTAGAATATTCTCACTGTTTTTAGTGTTACGTAATCTCCCATCGCAAGAAGGAACAGCTGCTGTTCACCAACTGCTCCTCGAGAGCTTTGTGCTAACGCTGGAAAGGCACTACATTTACCCAAAAATAATGAGGAGGTACCTGGATTGAGGCTGTGCCTCAGAAATAATGACTTGCTCTGGGTTCTAGTGAGGGTGGCGGGTGGGGGAGGGGTAGTGCAAACATAATTGTGATCAGCTTTTTAGACATTCTGTGGTAATCTCCTGCCGCCCCCCCCCCTCCCCTGTCCTAAAATCTTTATGGAGTATCACTTGTGCAACTGTGGATCGTAGAGTCCGCATGTCTGCGTGAGCAGCACTCAAATCCTAGCTGGATGTTAACAGAGCTGGTTGGTGCTTACGTACCTTCTGCTAGGCTAGCCAACACTAGCCGGTACCGGTGGCTGGCTGGCTGGCTGGCTGGCTGTGGTTTGTGCTTGCGTGCCTTCTACTAGGCTAACCGATGCTAGCTGGTGCCAGTGGCTGGCTGTGGTTTTGTGCTTGCGTGCCTCCTGCTAGGCCAGCCGACACTAGCTGGCTGGCTGGCAGGCTGGCGGGCTGGCTGGCTGTGTGTAAGGCTATACGACTCTTTTGTCTGCCGGTAATGCCGTTCTCTGGGTCCGCTTTAAGCCTGACTTCTCCAGCTGTGGGGGGTCCGATTGCACTCGTGCCATTTTTATTTATTTATTTATTTATTTATTTATTTATTTATTTATATATTTATTTATACCCTGGCACCCGCCACGTCCTGCCTCTGACCCGGGTAGGAACGCCCTGGAGAGCTGTGAACAATTTTATCCTGGGGGGTGGGGGGGGCGAAGGAAAAAAAGAAACACCTCCTGTGTCTTACCTTGATATTTCGTAAAGCGTCATTGTGACTGTTTTCTGTAAAACGCACTATACAGATAAAGTTGCATAAAATTGAATTGAATTTTTTTTTTTTTTTGACCTGCGTGACACGTTGGGGGATGGAGAAGGAAAAAAAGAAACGCCTCCTGTGTCTCACCTTGCTACTCTGTAAAGCGTCTTTGTGACAGTTTTCTGTAAAAAGTGCTATACATATAAAATTGAAATGGATTTCTTCTTTTATTTTTTGACCTGCGTGACGCGTTGTCGTGGGTTACTACAGCATGTGAACGCCTCCACAGCTCATACTGAGAAAAGACGAGGGGTTTCTTTTTATACTTATGCCACTGCGTTGGCTGTTTTCGTGAGTTTTATTTCTCTGTACAGTTCCTGTGTGTTGCTGTACTGTTAACTGATGAGGCTGTGCTTGGTGGTATGTGGGTTTATTATGATTTCAGAACCAGTAGCTGTACCTATGGTTAAATATTTTGAAAGTCTATTATCAAATTAGAGTGCTGGATTGTGAATTCGGCAAGTTCCAAATACATCGTTTTATAACGCTGGTGTCTGAGCGCCATTAATGTATTTATTTATTTATTTAAACGGGGTCGTGTCCTAAACGGAAAGATTCCAGACCGAAGCGTCGAACAAAGGTTCTGAATGCTGGCCTTTGTTCACCTGGCGGGGGCAGGTCTGGGAGGCTGCACACGAGCCTCATCTCTATTTCATGAGCCGCCTTTCATGTGTCTGAACTGGCACCGTGAAGGACGGGACCCCTGTCTGACCCCTGGTTGACCCCTGACCCCGCGGGGCTGGGCGTCACCCACTGGCACCCAGGGAGAAGCGGTAAAAAAACATCTCCGCCCGCTTTGAATTCGGGATGAAATGCTACAACGAGGGGAAATTGAAGGCCGGTATTTGGAGGGGAAAAAACGAGACTCCACACGAGCGTTTGCAGCAGCCGTGAAAATGCGGCGAATCCTGAAGAGTTGAACGTCTCCATCTTCCATCTTCATTTTCCTGAGGGGCTTTTAAATCCGTCTGTGTTTAAGAGAGTGCCCCGCTGTTACCGTGGCAGCGGGTGTCCCACGAGCCCTCCGCAGGTCCGTTGCCATGACTTCCCCTTAAATCTGAGATCCCCGATTGGCCGTTTCCGTCTGCCGTTTGTGGCAGTTGGATGTTTCTTCATTTAGATGACAGTTGCGACAGGCTTCCTAGGCCCTGCCTGTGAAATTTTTAAACTGGACTGTACTGATTAACCCTCGCAAGAACAGTGGGGTTGAAAATGCCCTGATGGATTGAAGGTCCGTCTCTTCAGAGTTCTGAGGACACGTGGACTAAACGCTTTGCGCTGTCCTGCCCTCAGAGAAATGAAAGCTACCCTAACTCTCACCTCAGACTTACCTGCTCAGATGAATAAGATCTCGTTCTGTCTTTCGGGCTGTTGGTTGGTGATGTCCTTTTATGCCGCATCTTAAAAGAGCCAGCAGCGCTATACTTGATGACATTGATGTCCTTGGAGTAGTAAAAAAAAAAAAAAAAAACTCAGTCGCACACTCTTGTTAATGCAGGTAAACTGGCATATTTTTAGCTGACCAGATTGGGGGGGTTTTACAAGGACACTGTGGAGCTTATTACTTTAGCGATGAGCTTCACAGGATCCTTAAAGACCATCGATATAGGCCACCTATCTTCGAAAGGCCTAGTCTCTTCAGACCACATCCGACGTCCTGTCTCCGGTTTGATGGATCATCAGAAATGTGGGTTTTGAGTTTCAAATGGACCGTCCTTCACGCAAGCATGAGAGAATGCAGGACCTCATCTTGGCGTGGGGCTGGTTTTTAACATTTCTCTTCGATATTCAGATCTATTAAAAGGCTTTTTAGCTGTTCTTCTTCCTCTCGACGAGAGTGCCTTGTACTTCGTTGAATTGATTGTAAGCCGTGCCCAGTTTTCCATTCTTTTTTCCCCCACTGTGGCATCCTTTGCTTTCCTCCAGAGGTCCCCCTCACCTTGACCGATGAAGCTGTGGACACACCCACGTGGTCCTGTGTCCGTCTGTCTGTCCGTCAGCCTCTGGGCGGGGCTTTTCTCCTGGGGATTGCTTTTGGGGGAAAATGGGAGTCCTCTGAGATTTGAGATTTACCCCGCTTGTTTGAAGTGACGAACAGAGTAATGGGCCGGGCAGTAAAGCGAATGCATTTCTTACTTGCGGTTTGAGTCGGGAATAATTTATGAGCTCGGGAGCCCCCTTCCCCAGTCCCCCCCTCCCCCCCCCGCAGGAGTGAAGCTCGTTTAGAAATGCAAACCAGGCTGCAGCTTGATGGGAAATCTTCATTAAGGAGGGAAAACGGTGAGGGGAAGAAGAAGGGGAGTGAGATTGAGATTGATCGCTTTAATCCTCCCAGCTAAATAAGATTAAGGAGGAATGGTGTGGGTGGAGGGTGGTGTTCCGTCCCCAAAAAACTGAGGTGAAGCTCAACCTTGCGTATCGGGCTGCTGCAGCTGGTCCAGGATGGTGCTGCCCGACTAAATTCGCACGTGCCCCACGCCCCTTCGAACCCGTTTCACTGGCTTCTGGCGACGACTCGCATGAAATTGAAACTTCTCATACTGGCAAGCGAAGCTGTGAATGGCTCCGCCCCTTCCTGTCTTCCGAAAATGACTGCACCGTGCAGACCAAGCCGACCTCTCCATTTAGCATCCTCCCTCCCGCTGGCTGTCCTGTTACTCTGGACCCGACAACTGCTCCTCCTCATGCTCCGGCCATTCTCAGACCTCATCCCCCTGAGGGTGGTGATTTTTCTGTATCATGCGAACTGTCCAGTGGTATCATGAGTGTATCAGTGTGAGAATTTGGGCTACTTAGCTTATCACATGCCAAGAATCTAATATTACAATTTAACCCTTTGAAGAGCAGGCTTTTTGGAATGTTTTTTTTTTTCAAAATTCTAAGTCAGTGCTCTAGAACTCCGTTGCTTTAATCACCAGTAGTGACTGTGACATCAGCATTAGTATGTTCAGTTAAGAACATTCTAATCACATATTTGTGACCTCGCGCCTTAACCAGGCATCACCTGTCAGTCATTGTTGGTAGTTTTTACGTTTGTTTGTCTTTAGCAGGTATCTTCCGGCCACAGATGCTAAAGCTTTAGCTACAGCAGTGAAAGCAATATGGCCGCCCCGTTTTGTAATCGGGTGACTGTTCTTTGTCGTTGCTCTCCTGAAGTGACCCGTGTCTGGGTCACTAGGGTGCAGGGGACGTATCAGGTGACCCCCTTCTCACATTCACCTAATCCTGTCGTACGTGAAAGGCGATGCTTACTTAAGGGCTTGCTTTGGGGAGGAGCCAGTTTGCTGTTTGTCTGTTAGTTGTTTGTGTTAGTCATATTATCCTTAGTAAAAGCATCATTTGCCTCATGATTCCTCCGAACAATTTTGGTGTGGATAATGTATCTAATCATGCTCCTGCCAACAGGTGCTTGAGCAAAAAAAAAATATTTTTCCTTGTCTCTTAAAGGGTTAAAGTATTCCTTATAATTAACTGAGCCAGTGGTGTGTCCCTGCATTGAGCTGAGAGTCCCTCTCTGATGCTCGTGAGACGGTCTTTCGTTCCATTACATTTTCGTGCCTTTCCTTTTCCAGCCAGAGGGGGAGCCGTTTGCTGCTGGTTATGGGTTCCTCCTCCTCCTCCTCCTCCTCCTCCTCCTCGTTTTGCACCACAGTCTTACTGACGGGAGTAATTAGCTACCAGCAGCAGCCCAAACGGTCAGTCCCCTGGTCAGGCTGCCCTTAGCTGTGAGTCTGAATCCAGCTGAACAGGCAGCTCCCGAAATTTCCACGGCTGTAGCGTTGTGATTCACGGGGGGGGGCGCTGGTGAGGCCAGGCTGCCCACTCGCGGCTTCGGTGTGGTTGCCATGGCGGCATTGCCGTGGAGACCGTTGGGCAAGCCGATACGTGTTTGTTTGTGTTTGTTTCTCTCTCTCGCCTGCGGGGGGGGGGGGGGGGGGGGGGGGGGGGGGACCGTGCCGTACGTGCGAGGAGAGCGTTTACCGTGGGGGCACTAACGGTACGGTGGGAGGGAGGGAGGGAGGGAGGGAGGGAGGGAGGGAGGGAGGGAGGTGGGACTCTGATCCAGACAGGGGTCACCAGGATGACGGTGCACCCCTTCCTCCTCTTCCTCCTCGTGGAACTTGTGCTGTTAATCCCCCCCCCCCCCCCCCCCTTGCCACCACGATCAGTTTCCACAGACAGAAGAAGTCGTTTAGCGCAGAATTTACAGCACTCTCGGCCCACCGCTAGGTGAGACGGGCGTACAGTTTCATTTTTGGCAGAGGGGCCCGTACTGTGCAGCACATCCTCCCTCTGCAGAGGGGGTGTGGGGTAGGGGTGTGGGGGATGGGGGGGGGTGGGGTGAGCTGGAGCCTGATACTGCCACGTCCGCCACGTCAAAGTCGTAAAGAGCACGCCCTGTTCTGTCTGCCTCCTGTTCTCTCTCTCTCTCTCTCTCTCTCTCTCCCTCCCTGTCTCACTCTCTTTCTCTCTCCCTCTCTCTCTCTCTCTCCCTTTCTCTCTCTCTCCCTCCCTGTCTCTCTCTCTCTCTCCGTGTCTCACTCTCCCTCTCTCCCTCTCTCCCTCTCTCACTCTCTCTCTCCCTCCCGCTCTCTCTCTCTCTCTCCCTGTCTCTCTCTCTTCTCTCTCTCTCTCTCCTCTCTCTCTCTCTCTCTCCCTCCCTCCCTGTCTCACTCTCTCTCTCTCTCCCTCTCTCTCTCTCTCTCAGTTTGCTGTGAGCTCTCTGCTCAGTGATGTTTCCTCCTTTTCTCTCTCTCGCTGTGATCAAAGACAAGGCTTTAGCCGGACTGCGGTCTTATTGGAAGGTCTGTTTTATTCTCTGCACTCCCCCTTTCTGCAGCTGGTTTTTTTTCTTCTTCTTAGCAAGGAGAGCGGACAAATCACCCTGTGTGTGTGTGTGTGTGTGTGTGTGTGTCTGTCCTTGTGTTTATGTCTCTGAATGTGTGTGTGTGTGTGTGTTATGTGTTTCTGTCTGTGTGTTTGTGTCTCTGAATGTGTGCGTGTTATGTGTTCTCTGCGTGCTTGTATGTGCACATGCGTGTGTGTGTGTGTGTGTGTGTGTGTGTTGTGTGTGTGCGTGCATGCATGTTGGATGACAGTGAAAGGTAGAAGGTGCTTTGGCAGGGGATTGGCCCCCCCCCCCCCCCCCTCCCCCAGCGTGCGGGAGATTGTGTGTTCGACCCGACAGGCTGCACCTCACACCTCAGCCCAGCTGTCATTTCTGTGCTCTCAGCCCTGCCCTTTCAGACGATTGGCCCATCTTACCCCCGATATTCTGTGTGAACGGGGGAAAAAAAAAAGGTTACAGCAAAACACTGACGATCTTTCGCTATAATTGGCTAACCGTTCACCGCGTTGTGAACTGTGTCGGGCTTGGTCGTCTCCGTCTCATTAACCTTCCAGGCGTATCGGCCTGCTGAAAAGCACCACGGAAACGCGCACCAGACGCGGGAGTTCCGGAATATAGATCCGGTTAGCCGTCTGGAACTCTATGGTGTTTCGGCAGCCTGATGTAAGACGCTGTCAGTGTGTCTGAAGGTGCTCTGCTTCCCTTCTGTGCTGTAATAAGGCGGTTTTGGATCGTGTGGTGAAAGAGGCCAGTGGGAGTGCGTCTGTTAAAGTGAGACAGCGATAGCGTATCTGAAAGTCCCCGTCGTGGTCGTAAACGGGCGGCGTACTACGCTAGAGACGACCTCGGGACTGGCGGTCGCTAGAAGCTGGGATCTTTCACTGAGCTTCATTCAGGCGTCCTTCCTACACAGAGGCCATTGCAGACAGTCACGTGCTGTGGGTTTTTTATGACGAGCAGCGGGTCTTTTAATGGCTGGTGGGGAGATTGTTTGGCCTAGTCCGAGACCGTGGAGCATGTGTTAGTTTAAGTGGTGCGACACCGGTAAACATAGAACCCACACACTGTATATTCAAAACTGCAGGTCATACAGTCGGCCTGTAGATGGCAGTAGTGGTTTACACCTCCCGGAGTGAGCAGTTTGTTCATGTACATATCTGCTCTGAATCCTGTACAGAGGGGTGTTTTAGCTGCCTCTGTGGATTGGATAATATGGTAAGAACTGCACCGTATCCCTTATATAAACTCCCTGGAAGTCCACTTTTTGACAGTGTGTTGTATTTTTGCATAAGGTTTGAGAAAATGAAATTTAGGGACTTCTATTTATATGAGGGTTCAGGCAATATATTATAATAGACTATAGTCATTTTATGGGTTTAATGGTTCACACTTGCTATTGTCATGTTAGTAAATGTGTGTGTGTGTGTGTGTGTGTGTGTGAGAGACCAACTGTAGACACAGGTGTAGGCTTATCTAAAAATTTTGGGGAAAGCAATGTCCTGGTACTTGTTGTTCCTCCACGAAATAAATTTTATCCTATTTTTCATCCTTTGCAGAAAACTGCTAAGCCTTTGCAGCAACTTTGTTTTTTTGTGTGCTTAATGGATTAGCTTATTGAGGAAGAAATAAAAGCTGGCAGCTTTTCTCCAGAGTACGGCTCGGGGGGCGGTGGGGGGGGGGTGGTGGGGGGGGGGGGGGGCAGGGGGCTCAGAGCCAAACAGCCGTGGGCTGAGGGGGGTGGGGGGTGGGGGAGGGGGGCTCCAACGGCGGGTGGAAAATAAAGACACTGTTCACTCCTCCCTGTCTTATCTCTTTACAAGCAATCGTTCTGCCGGCTGTGTCCTTCGGATGTCTGACCTGTGTGCCATTCTACACTGGGAGGTGGGGGTGTTTGTGGGATGGGGGTGGGGGTTCGCGTCCACGTCGAGTCCCGGTAAATTTCAGCTGAATTTTGGGTCGACTGTCAAAATGGCGCAAGGTTGCGTTGGCTGAGTTTTCGTTTGCCCAGTAGCGGTAGCGCTAATGCGTTTTCGTTACGGTTGCCATGTTGGAGTAGGGCCTGTAAATGTGTTTGAGTCGTTAGGAATGCTGTTCCAGTGGTATTCCTCAGTCTAAGCTGCATCATTCCGGCATGTTCCGTACAGATTCCCACGCTCAAATCAGGCTTCGGTTCCTTTTAGCTTTTCTTGGGCACCTTGTCAGCTTGCTTTAGGTTCACCCACGCACGTAACAGAAATTAAATTTGTTCTCCCGCACGTGGAACTGTTGGAACAAACGGAACCAAGCTGTGTACGGTGTGAGGTCAGATATGCGAGTTGCCATGGCGAACACCTGTTCCAGAAGGTGATGTCACTCCTGGAGCGGCAGTACAGAGCGTGATTGGTTCTGTTTGGCCCGGGACCTTGGTCTGTCGCTCGGCGGGCTAACCGTATCCCAGGTAACCGCTCGTCTTCTCCGCCGCGGTGGTGAAAGGAGGCGGGCCTCCGGGACCAGACGGTGCGGATCGGGCGCCGGACACGGGGCGGTGCCACCGGACCGTGGATTGCCGCTCCCGGGCCGGGGGCTCGGGACGGGCTCCTCCGATTCGCCGAGCAAACGAAGCGCGCGCGGGCGGCTGTTAGCCGCCGCCGTGCTCGCTAACACCGCCCACCCCGTCCCCAGGAGTCCCACCGCCCCCCCCCCGGCTCTTCTCTCCCCCACACTCGGGTTTACCACACCATCTGAGATCCGTGCCGCTTCCCTCTCTTCTGTTCAGAGAAGAAGAAAGGAAGGAAGGAAGAAAGAATGATTTAAATCGGAATATGGGTCATGTGACCTCACCCTCTGGATAAGAAGGGCCTGTCCCCCCCCCCCCCCCCAGTCTGACTCTGGCTGTGTTTATATCAGAATCAGGGCAGCGCATCGATTATTCATGCCTGGAAGAAGACTGTGTGCTGTCATGTGCACTGCTCATTGGAGCTTGCTAATGGGTGCGAGAGGGGATGAGAGAGAGAGAGAGACTGGGAGAGAGAGAGAGAGAGAGAGAGAGAGAAAGAAGGCGAGAGAGAGAGAGAGAGAGAGAAGAAGAGGGGAAAGGGACAGAGAGAGGACCCATGTGTGGAGGGAGGCTGAAGCCAGAGGACAGGATTGGAGTTTTTTTTTTTTTTTAATCTCTTACCGGCACATTGCCGGAAAAGAAAACAACAGAAAACACCTCTAAAGCACAGCCCGGCTCGACTCGTCTCTTTCTCTCTCTCTCTCTCTCTCTCTCCCTCTCCCTCACTCTTTCTCTCCCTCTCCCTCTTTCTCTCACACTCTCTTCTGCTCTCCTTTCCTGTCTTCTCTTCTCTTCCACCCTGGAAACAAAAAATAAATAAATAAAAACAAAAAGGAACCAATCGTTTTTTTTGGGGTTTTTTTTTTTTGGCGACCAGGAACAAAATTTAAAAAAAAAAAAAAGAATGACCACTTACTACCACAGCCACGAGCACTGCTGTGCTTCTGCAGAGGGTTGCCCGGGAAACGCTGGCAGGGCTGAGCCCCGGCTCCACTTCCCTCAGTCGGCACGGCAACAGCAGCTACAGCAACCGCAGCATCAGCACCACCACCAGCACCACCACCACCTGCTCTATCAGCATCACCTGGACCTCTGTCAGCTCGGGTCCCGGCAGCAGCAGCAGCAGCTGGGGGGGGATCCGCCGGGGGGGGGCAGCGGCCCCCGCTTCTACAGCGTGTGCACCCTGCCCGCCTCCTCCAAACACAGGGGCCGGTTCACCAACCTGCGGGACAGTGTGAGAAAGAGCCCCACCAGGAGCACGGGCAAAGCTAGCGCCCCCCCGGCTGGGGCGCTGACGGCTCCTGGGCCAGTTTTTGTTTTGATAAGGTACGTCTTCTGGGCTGCGAGAAGGGAGGGGGGGGGGGGGGGGGGGGCGAAAGGAAGGGTGGGACAGGTGGTCTATATTCCGTCAGGTCCGTACTGAGTCCAAACAAAGTATACCTTCTTTTCTTCCACATAGGAGCATGTTGAAAAATGTTGAGCATAGTTCTGTGGTTGGTTGTTTCTGTTATTCCTTTCAGTTAAATATTCCAAGAATATTTTTCCGTCTTGCGTAACGGATATAAAACAAGCTGAAGTATGAGAGTCGGTCTGTGGGAATGGGAAAGAGGACTGGTATTCCTCTGTGTGTGTGGGGTAACTAAGTGGCATTTGTGTAAGTAGCTGGGATATCCCAGTTGACTGATGTGGATTAGAATTAACCAGTCGCTCCTCGTGATTGGCTGGCTGATGAGAACACAGCAGTCTGCGTTGTTCGATTTTTAAAGGAACCTTTAAAAGAAGTGCCCATTGTGTCAGTGTGCATTTGCCTGTGCTTTTACTCATCAGTATGCTGAGGACTTGTTTCTCATCCAGTTAAAAAAAGCGCTTTAAGTGTTTTACTTGTGAATTATGGTTATCAAAATTACTGCTGATAGAAACGTCTGAGCATTTTTTTATTTGGCTTTTTTTTGTGGTCTAATTTACAACATAACATAATTTACAACAAGCATAAAACATGCTTTTAATTTTAGCTACGGTCATTAAAGTTGTGATTTGCTGAATTCCACTGTGCTCGTTTCTGGTGGATTTGTGTTTATTTGGAGGTGTCTGTGAAGGCATTGGACTGAAAAGACCTGCGATTGGACATTTTGATTGGTCAGTAAAGACACTGGACTGGAAAGACCCTGTGTTTGCACATTTTGATTGGTCAGTAAAGACACTGGACTGGAAAGACCTGTGATCGGACATTTTTGATTGGTCAGTAAAAGACACTGGACTAGAAAGGCCTGTGATCGGTCATTTTGATTGGCTGTCATTGTTGCCCCTCCCATCTGTGTGCTCCAGTCAGACGGTCGCAGCCGTGATGCGTACCGCTCCTCTGTGTTCGCACCTTTCTGTGGAGCGCCACATCTGCTTCTGCGATGACATCAGCGTTCCTGTCATGCTTTTAACAGGGCTTTCTTAACTTATGGACTCTGAGGGTGTGGGGGGTGTGTGTGTGTAGGGCCCTCCAGGCAGGGTGAATTACTCTCACTCTCATTGGCTGATGACAGAAGGGTGGGGGGGGGGGGTAGTGCGGGGAGGGGGGCGGGGGTGTGTAGGGCCCTCTAGGCGGGGTGAGTTACTCCCACTCTCCCTGGCTGAGGTGGGGTGGGGTGGGCTTTGGGGGGTGGGGGGGGTGGGGTGGGCTTTGGGGGGGGGGGGGGGGGGGGGTGTGGGGTGACGCAGAGGGATGTGTGTCCACAGATCCGCCGCTTATCCCCCCCATTGTGAGGGACCCCCAAACACAATGGGGCCTGCCCGTAATCCCTGCCCGCTCAGCGGATGCTTCTCCCGAGATGGGACACCCACTGTCCAAACACTGCCGCACCCCCCCCCCCCCCCCCCCCCCCCCCCCCCCCCGCCCCGGAATCTGCTGAGCTGCACTGTGCGCCCCTCCTAATAGCAGGAGAGAGAACATCGCTTCCACTTTCTGAGATTAGTTTTCCTTCACTCTGATTGGTTGTGGCATGTTGCAGCCAGTGTTGTTATTGGTCTGTTGCTGGTCGAGTTGGAAGAATCATTGCCTGCATTTCTGAGCCCCTACTCCTACATAAAGAGCATTGTGCATCAGAAGTAGCTAACTGACTGCTGGTTTATTCTGAAAGCACATCCACTGGAGTTGAACAGGCATCACAGAGTCCGCCCGGGCAGGCTTATGGCGAAGGCTAGCGTACTGCAGGGGGAGTCTTCCTCTGTCACCGCACACAGCAATTTCATTACATTACATTACAGGCATTTAGCAGACGCTCTTATCCGGAGCGACTTACACAACTTTTTGAACAGCATTTACATTGCCTCCAATTATACAGCTGGACATATATACATGCTGAAGCAATGCAGGTTAAGAACCTTGCTCAAGGGTACAATGGCTGTGTCATTGGGAATTGAACCTACGACCATTAGGCTACAACACCAGCTCCTCACCCATTATACTACACTGCTGATTTCACACCCCAGAATCACGAACATCACAACCGTCCGCTTTCTCCCAAAAGGCCTCTTCCTCATGTCTGAAATGTTTCTCTCCCTCTTGCGTAACTCCCGCCGGTGTGTTCTGTGTTTGTTCTGTTTCATTCTGCGTCTCTGAGATGACGCTCTATTCTTAGACGCTCTGAAGAAATTGCACTGAAGTTATGAAATAATGACCTGAACTGTGACCGGAACATGTTTTGCTCATTTTCTTTTATCAGACGTTTTACTTCTTTCATACTTGTTGCATTGTGCTGTGTGTAGATGAATGCTTTATGAATGCTGGATGCCACCTGCACCTGCAGTCCCTTTACTTTGGAAACACACTTTTTAGTGCCGGCTGCCGTAAGTAGTGGCAACATACACTCTCCGTATAAATAGTCCACCAGTTTACTTAACATTACATTACATTACGTTACAGGCATTTAGCAGACGCTCTTATCCAGAGCGACGTACAACAAGTGCATTAGTTCCAGGTGCAGAGGTGCAAAAGAAACACACTAGAGTGAAGTAAAGATCGTAGTGCCAGAAGTGACTACATAGATCAGGACTCCAACCCTGTAGAGTAACCTGTTCAGCAAACAAACAATCCTGCCAAGTACAAACTAGCACTGAAATCACATTTTCCTAATCAGAATCAGACGAACAATCAATCCATTTCCAAAGGACTGTACGCTAGTATTTTAAAATAAGGGCTTAGGGGCACCAAGAGGGAATGAAATGTGGGCCACTGTTCCTCAAAAGCCTCGTCAAAGCTGTCTAATGTGCTCTTCTACAGATAAAAACACAAATGTGTACTGAGCAAAGCACAGAGCTGGGTCCAAATCACTTCTGCCTCTCTGGTTATTTTTCAAAATCATACACAAACACCATTTCCCATGAGTACCTGTTAACAGTGGTTTATAATTTCTCTTTAAATTGTGAGTGGTTAGTGTGGGAGCTGTGGTGGTGTCTAAAGGCTGATGCGTCTGGGATAAAGGGTTTGTTTTTGGAACTGCTGCGGGGGTCTCGAGGTTCCCCTCTCCCGTCCTGCCAGGCCTCTTTAACGTGTCCCTCCTGCGCCCATCTCTCTATGCCCCGTTTCAGCCCCGCCTCCCAGTCGCGCAAGGACCAATGAGCAATCAGCATCAGTTTCAGCCCCGCCTCCCAGTCACACACAGACCAATGAGCTGTCAGCATCCGCTTCACCCCCGCCTCCCAGTCACACACAGACCAGTGAGCCATCAGCATCCATTCCAGCCACGCCTCCCAGTCACACACAGACCAATAAGCTATAAGCATCCGTTTCAGCCACGCCTCCCAGTCACACACAGACCAGTGAGCTATCAGCATCAGTTTCAGCCACGCCTCCCAGTCACACACTGACCAATAAGCTATAAGCATCTGATTCAGCCACGCCTCCCAGGCACACACAGACCAATGAGCCGTCACCATCTGCCTCTCCCAGACCTGTCAGCCTTTTCTGTCCATCTCTCTTGCTGGCTGGGGAGAGAGTGTCCATCACATCCCCTCTCTCCCCATTGGCTGCCCCTCTCCCACATGTGATGTGTTATGATTGATGTTTCAGGATCCTCATCTGTGCTGTGCTGTGTTTGCTGTGTCTGCTGTGTGTGGTGTGTTCTGACCTTTCACCCCCACGCTGTTGTTTAGCAGACGGATGCTGCGCCTCCCTCTGTACCCATAATTCCTGTGATCCCTATCTCGCCAGTCCCGGCCGAGAGCACTGTCATCCCTCCATCCACGCCACAGGTCTTTTTTTCTTTTTTCTCTCTCTCTCTCTCTCTCTCTCGCTCTCTCTCTCGCACTCTCAATTTCTCTTTACCCCCCACCCACCCTTTCCTCTTTCCCTGTTTCTCTCTCTTTCTCCCACCCCTTATATCTCTCTTCCCCCTCCGTTTCTCTCTCTCTCTCTCTCTCTCTCTCTCTCTCTCTCTCTCTCTCTCTCTCTCTCTCTCTCTCTCTCTGTCTCTCTCTCTATCTCTCTCTCTCTTTCTAATTTATTTAATTCTTTTTTTCACCCCTCCCATTCCACTGGTGTTTTGGTAGGTTTACAGAGATTACTGACAGAAGCATCTCTTTTTTTTTTTTTTTTTTTCTCCCCCGCGTGCGTTTTCCCTGCTGGTTAAAATCCGCGTGTAGAGAAGGACAGGGTGACCCAGGGGGATTAACTCCACTCGTTTTCAGGCGTGAGACAGTTGATGTTTCGCCGTTGCTGTAGTGCGGTGTGTTGTGTACGTACACATTCTGCCGTCTTAGCCCCCCATGCTAACGCCATTCCGGTTTTAATTGTCAAACATGCATAGAGTAAGTGACCGAGTCTGACCGTCTCCTCTGCTTAAAAGCTGAAACCCGTGAAGAAGTAGCGTAGAGCGATCGGGTGTTTTGATCTGCTTTGGTTTGCGCTCGTCACTTTTAAATGCTAATTTCACTTTTCTCTCCTCTTCAAGGCGAATCCACCGCCGGTCGTGGTGAATGCAGACAGTTTGGACACGCCTCCTTACGTGAGTTTATCTCCTTTTTTATTTTTAATCTGTGTTTCCTGGCTTGTTGCTGTAAAAATGTGTTTAGCTTTAGCACCTGAGAGTACTGTGTATTTAGCCTTTGGCAACTTTGTGTGTTAGCATAAATAACTGAGTGTGAACTTCATTTAGCTTTAGCAGCTATGTGCAAAAATGTGTTTTGCTTTAGTAGCTGTGTGCAAAGGTGTTTACCTTTAGGAACTGTGTGTAAAGGCGTGTTTAGCTTTAGCAGTTCTGTATAAAATTGCATTTCAGTTTGGCATCTGTGGGCCTGTGTAATATTGAGGTTAGCATTAGCCTCCATTGGGCTATGTAACAGTGAGTTTAGCATTAGCATCTGTGGGGCTGTGTAACAGCAAGTTTAGCATTAGCCACTGTGGGGCTGTGTAGCAGTGAGTTTAGCATTAGCCTCTGTGGGGCTGTGTAGCAGTGAGTTTAGCGTTAGCCTCTATGTGGCTGTGTTACAGTGAGTTTAGCATTAGCCTCTGTGAGCCTGTGTAGCAGTGAGTTTAGCATTAGCCTCTGTGAGCCTGTGTAGCAGTGAGTTTAGCATTAGCTTTTGTGGGCCTGTGTAGCAGTGACTTTAGCATTAGTGTCTGTGGGGCTATGTAGCAGTTTAATATTAGCTTCTGCATGTCTATGTAACAGTGAGTTTAGCGTTAGCCTCTGTGAGCCTGTGTAGCATTGACTTTAGCGTTAGCCTCTGTGGGGCTGTGCAGCAGTTTAACATTAGCCTCTGTGGGGCTGTGTAGCAGTGAGTTTAGCGTTAGCCTCTGTGAGCCTGTATTGCAGTACATTTAGCGTTAGCATCTGTGAGGCTGTGTAGCTGTTTAGCGTTAGCCTCTGCCGCAGTGTGCTGTGTGAGTCTGGGCGGAGGCCCACTGGGGACGTTCACAGGTCCTCATTAACACGAGTGTGATTTACACTCCTGCCACTGCTTTCCTCACCAGCTTTCAATCTGCTGAGGATGGAACCGTTTGGTGACAGATTTGTAACAGGCTGGTGTGTGTGTGTGCATGTGTGTGTATGCGTGTGCATGTGTGTGTGTGTGTCTGTATGTCTTTGTGTGTGTGTGTGTGTGTGTGTCTTTGTGTGTGTGTGTGTGCGTGTGTGTGTGTGTGCGTGTGCAGTGTTTGTATCTGTGTGTGTGTGTGTGTGTGTGTGTGTTTTGTGAGAGCTGATGGTTCTGGCATCTCTGTAGCTGTCCGTGGTGCTGAAAGCAGAGTGTGAGCCGCGGGGCCTGCTGTTTGTGTCCCTGCTCAGAAACCAGAGCTGCACAGGTCAAAGATCACTGCAGCAGGGGTGTGAGAAACAGGGAATGTGAGTGTATGTGTATATGTGTGTGTGTGTGTGTGCGCGTGTGTTTGTGCTCGTGTGTGTGTGTGTGTGTGTGTGTGTGTGTGTGTGTATGTATCCCAGCTCTACTGCTTGCAGCAGCCACTCCTCTGTGAGATGTTACTGACGCTGCACAGACTCTGTAGAAGATGGAGGCCATCACAGCTTGTGCACACACACACACACACACACACACACACCAGCTCCACAGCCGTTTACACACACCGGCCCGGTCCTCCTGCTCCTGCTCGCAGATCAGCGATGCGTGTGTGTGGATGAGTGGATGAGCCGTTTCTCTGTAGGCGAGAGCAGAGTGTGTGTTACTCATATGAGCTCACCACGTCCTGCTTGGAGGGAGGCGCTGTTGAATGTTAATAAGGGCTTCCTTTAATAAAGCCTGCTTTAATTAAACCGGGCTTTTTGATCTCATTAATGTGGTGCCCGGCATATGGCGATTATGAATGGGCATGTCAAGGGTCCGGTCCTGCTGAGGGCTGAGTCTTCATGGATGAGTGTGTTTAATGTGCTGCCGTAGCTGAAATTCTGCTCACTTCTCACAGTGGCACAGTGACATACAAATATCTGTGGGGGTTTTTTTTTTCTCCTGCTGTCTGTTTTTAGCCTGTATTATCCTAGTTGAGGGGCTGGAAGATGCTGCGTAAAATGATGTATTTTCGTGGATATTTTTTTTTTTTGCTGAAGCGTGGAATTGAATGAGGATCTGTGTCTCTGCAGTGAGTCATCACGCTCTCGGGGAAGATGTAGAACAGCGGGGAGCATAAGCTCACCCATTTTCTTTCGGAATAATCCACCGCCCCCCCCCCCTCCCCCCCCACCCTTTCTTTGGGCTGTCTGTTTCCACGTTTACCCCTGCGCTGAGCTGCACGTCCTGAAGCCGAACCGATTCCATCATCGTTTCCGGAGCGACGTGAAGCCTGGCATCGCTCTGTCACTCAGGTTACTGTGAGGCTGATGACCCACGTGTTTCCACAGAGCACTGTGTGGTCATGATTCTGGGTGTTTAGAGGCTCTCCTCTGGAACCTCGCAGTCTCCAGTGTCGACTGTTAAATGATCTTTTCTGCGAGAGAGAGTCTACCTCCTGCTTCAACAGTGGGATACTCTGAGGTGCTCCCCCCACCTCCTCAACAGCCTGGCAGATTCTTAGCGCCCGCAGCCCCCCCCCCCCCCCCCCCCCCCCCCCCCCTCAACAGCCGGGCACAATCTTAGCTGCCCCCCTCCCCACCTCCTCAACAGGCTGGCAGATATCTTAGCAAGCTCTTCTCAGGTCAGAGAGCCTGTTGTGCCAGATTCTGCCACTCTCCCTGGGTGGGACAGGTGGTGGTGGGAAAAGTCACTCCTAAGATGCTGGCATGGGGGTGGCACTGCTGACCCCACTCAGAGTGCCCGGGGCCTGGCACCGGTCCACCGAACACCTCGTACTCTTACCCGTTAGAACAGAGCTGGCTTCGCTCACGCTACACCTGTGCTGCGTCTCTTCCGTTTGATCCTAAGTCCTTTATCCACCGTGTTTTATTTTCGCTCTTGTTTGATCACGCCTTTTCCGTTTGAGAGATCGTTCCTGCCGCGTTCGGCCGGTTTTTGTACTGAACTCCAAATTGCTCACAGAGCCTTAATTTGATTTGGTTTGAAAAGGCACTCTGAACAGCTGCTTGCCGTGGATTGGGCTCGTAATGTGGAAAGCTCACCTGCTGTCAGCGTGATGTTCATTTCTCCGTGGGATTAATCCGTCGCTGCCGAACACGGTGAACCGAGCGAAGCCGGCCGCGTGAGCCGAATTAGTCTCTTTTGCTTTTTTTGAGGATTTAATTTTATTTCCTGCTTGTTTGTTTGGGGATAGTGCCTGTAGTGTTTCGGCTTTGTAAATACGGGCGGTGCTTCCCTCCGAGCGATGACCTCATTCTCCTCCTCGAGCGCTGTACACGTGCATTATGTAATTGCAGAAAGATTAATTAATTTTCGTGCCAGCGTTCCGACGGCCACACGATCTGTCAGAGGTTTATTCTCCGTGGTGAAATGTCTGTCGTTCCTCTCTGTTGTGATGCTTCGTAAATGACAAGTGATGTCATTAATATAGCGCTCGTAAAAAACGCTGTGTAGGCAGCGTGCGGTTTGGTGGCTTTAAGAGCATGCTCAGTGCGTTTGTATCGACGGCAGCTAATGCCATTTTTTTGATGAGTCGACGCAGCCGTGGGTTTTAGTGGTGCTCCTTTAAACGGCATCGGTTTGTTTCTCCCGTCAGGAAGTGAATTTTTAACCAAAATGAGGAATAACACACACTTGCAATCCATTTCCTCATATTAAAAAGACCCCCCATAATGCTCA
This sequence comes from Anguilla japonica, assembly GCA_025169545.1. NCBI lineage: Eukaryota > Metazoa > Chordata > Actinopteri > Anguilliformes > Anguillidae > Anguilla > Anguilla japonica. Next base: position 5,023,628 of record CM045886.1, read on the forward strand.
GCTTTTGTTGTTTCTCACAAATGACTGGCTTCAGTTGAACTATTTGTTGTTGTTGTCGGGTGTTACCTAGATTATTGTTAAATATTTGCCGCAGATGTCGTTAAATATTTGCAGCAGATGTTGTTAAATATTTACAGAAGGTTTTGGTGAATATTTGCCGTTTTCTGTATACGAAAGGAGAATGTGTAATTATGCTTGTGCAATTTTCTAGTAATTACTTTACGAGTTGAAGTGAACAGCTCGGTAAACACACAAACATTTCTGAAGGAAATAGACGGGTGCCCCCAGGCAGCCCAGCTGTCCAAAGCCAGGCTTGTGAGGTCTTTCCCAGTGTTGCCCAGTGGTAAATGGTAAATGGTAAATGGACTGCATTTATATAGCGCTTTTATCCAAAGGCCTCTTTCCCAGCAGTTAGAGGTTGGGGTTAGGTGTCTTGCTCAAGGACACTTCGACACGCCCAGGGTTCGGAACCAGCGAGCCCGGAGACAATCGGTCGTACCTCCGTGGTGTGCCGCCCCAGTGGCCTCTGGGTTCGACAGTGAGCCCGGAGCACACCGTGGCGTGGGGCAGTGTGTTTGCACAGCGTGCGGTAGGGGCTTGACCCAGGGTCACAGCCGCACCGCTCTCTCCCCTCTCTGTGAAAATGGCGGGGGTGAGGCTGTCGGCCGAAAGCTGTTATTGAGCAGTGTCACACCCCCCCAACCCCCCCCCCCCCCCACCCACCCCCTTGTTCCTGGTCAACCACTCAGAAGGTGGCACCAGACGTGGGTAAAATAATTATTTGATATTCTTTAAGACCTTTATACAGTTTTGTAGTAATCCTGCAGATTGCTGATAACTTTTTTTACGCGTTGTCTGTTTCTACTGAAATCTTTCCGGAAGAAAGTTATTTTCTGTGTACACACCATCTCTCTTACTGTGGAGCAGGGGTAAGGGCATTGGAATATGAGGTGTGATTCAATCTCCCACTTTAATGTATTCCTGTTCACTCCCTCAGTATTAATATGTTCTGTCACCAGTTTGCTGAATGTTCATTTTCACATGAAGTGGAAAATTAGATTCATTCTCAGACGTGTGCTCCATTTACTCAAACACCAGTGCTCAGCATCTTGCAATCTTTGTGGAGTGTGGAGTGAGTGAGTGAGTGAGTGAACGAGAATTTATACATGCATATATGTGTCTGTGTGTGTGCGTGCATGTGAGAGAGAGTGTGTATTTGTGTGTGTACACGTGTGTGTGTGTGCGTACGTGTGTGTGCTCTTGTGTGTGCATGTGTGCACGTGTGTGTGTGTGTGTGTACGTGTGTGTGCTCTTGTGTGTGCATGTGTGCACGTGTGTGTGTGTGTGCGTACGTGTGTGTAGGTAATGAGGACACACATGGCTGTCTCTGCCTCTGTAGTCCAGCCTCTCTCTCTCTCTCTCTCTCTCTCTCTCTCTCTCTCTCTCTCTCTCTCTCTCTCTCTCTCTCTCTCTCTCTCTCTCTCTCTCCTCTCCCTCTCTCTCCCTCTCCCTCTCCTCTCCCTCTCCCTCTCCCTCTCCTCTCTCTCTCTCTCTCTCTCTCTCTCTCTCTCTCTCTCTCTCTCTCTCTCTCGCTCTCTCTCTCTGCTGTTGGTCTGAAATCCCAGCATTGGTTTAATTCCCACAGCTGTAATTGGACCGCGCTGAATTAATTCAGCTGGGACTGGACTGAGGCGGTGATTAAATTCAGTGCGGCTTCGCTAAAGATGAAAATCTCGGACGTTAAATGTGCCGTTTGTGTTCTGCTCTGGTGGGGAAGGCATTTAGCAATGGTTGCATTTAGCATATAGCAGAGTGTAGCATTTAGCATACTCTAGCAGACTGTAGCATAAGTAGACTGTAGAATACAGCATACTGTAGCATTTAGCATACAGTAGCGTACAGCAGATTGTAGCATTTAGCATATAGTAGCTTACAGCAGTTGTAGCATTTAGCGTGCTGTAGCATTAGCTGTAGCTGACAGCAGCATACAGTGCACTGTACAAAGGAGAGAGTGGTACTGAGGACTGGTAATAATTGGGCATTTTCAAAAGCTTCCACTTTCCCAGAGAAATCTGTCCTGGTGCTGCATTGTGCTGAAACCCTGGTAAAAATGATGACTTCCTGTTAAAAAGAAAAAACAAACTGCAGTCCAAAAACGTGGCTGAGGAACTCTGAGTGACTACAGGCACTGTGTTATGGCCTTGTTGCTGTTCTTGTTGTTACAGTAATCCTAGTTTTAAAAAAAATCTAATTAAAAGCCTTTTGTTCTGCACAGTGTCTCACTTTTGCATTTGACAACACCTAATCTCTGAATTCACGGGAGCTTTTATCTCTTGCGTGAGACTCGAGCCGCCCCATCAGAGGACCCAATCACACCGGGCGGAGCTCAGGAGCGCCGGTGGAAACCGTGGCAACGTTTCGTCTTTCACGGCGTAGTGAAAGCCGGCCTCCCTCTCCGCCTCGCCCTGATTGGTTTCCCTTCTGTAGGTCATTAGAACCTGAAACGCGCTGAGGGTTCGACGCGGCGCTCCGCTGTTCGTTTGTGGAAAGCCTCCTTTTCATCTCTGTCTCTCTCTCATTCTCTCTCCTTCTCTCTCTCTCTCTCTCTATCTCTCTCTCTTTCCTCTCTCTCTCTCTCTCTCTCTCTCTCATTCTCTCTCCTCTCTCTCTCTCTCTCTCTCTCTCTCTTTTTCCTCTCTCTCTCTCTCTCTCTCTCTCATTCTCTCTCCTTCTCTCTCTCTCTCTCTCTCTCTTTCCTCTCTCTCTCTCTCTCTCTTTCTCTCTTTCTCTCCCTCTCTCTCTTTCATCTCCATCTCTCTCTCTCTCTTTCTCTCCCTCTCTCTCTTTCATCTCCATCTCTCTCTCTCTCCCTCTCCCTCTTTCATCTCCGTCTCTCTCTCCCCTGGCTCTGCCTCTTTGTGGCGATGCTGCTGTTGTGTTTCACAGTGTTCGGAAACGAAGGCTTTTGAGTTGTTTTTTTTTTTGCGGAGGCCCTGTGTTTGATGTGTTTGATTTGCGTTAGTCGCTCTCTTCCGTCGGATTGTTTGTTTTAAGACGCGCTGCTTCGGAAACGTTTCTCTAAATCCTCGGGGCGGGTGTGCTGTACGCTTGAGATGAGTAGAGAGAGAGAGAGAGCAAGCGAGCGTGTGACTGAACATATTTGAGATGCTGTAACTCTTTGTGTGCCTGTCAAACTACTGGAAATCCCTGGGAATTTTAGGCAGAAACGTGTTGCTGGCAATCACACTGCCATATAAAAGGAGAATTTAGAGTTGTTGAAAGCAGATTTTTCTTTTTTCTTTTTTTTCTGTCAGTAATCTGCATTAATTGTCCTGGCATCAGAAGGGTTTTGCAGCTAATGATGTGACCGGTTCTGCTGTGAGCACCGTGTTCTGGGCACTGGGGTCCCTGTACTGTGACCAGACACAATCAATAGCCTTCAGAGCAGTCCTGATCAACAGTCCTGATAACTGCACAGCCACAGACACTGGCTGTAATATACAACCAAAGAGCGGCCTTCCCTGGTGCTGATTCTGCTTGGATTAACTGTGTAAAAGTGGTATTTTATTGTAGTGAGTTCTTTTTCTCTGTGTTATCTTGTGATCTGTTTCGACCCCTCCCTCCCAGAACCCCCCTAATGGTTTGTGCCCCCCACCCACCCCCCGGTTCAGGTACAGCCTTAGCGGGACGGTCCCGTGATCAGAAATGTCCCAGCTGTGTGTGACCTGTGTGTGAGTGCGTGCTCACCCTCTGTGCAAGAGACACGATGTGCTACGTCTCGTTAGCAGTGCTACATCTCGTTAGCAGCAGGCTAGCAGCACCACAGGCTGCGCCTGTAACTTGCACTGTGGTCGTAGTGACGGCTGTGTGTCGCGATATGGTGACCTGCTGGAGCACGGTATCACAAGCTCCCTGTGAGAGATGAGCGTCGGGGTTAAGGAGGAAATAAAGCGCTCTGCAGTTAGGCCTGAGCTGTCTGTATCAGTGCAGCTGTCTGTCTGTGTCTCTGTATGCTCATGATGCTTAAAGGCAAACTGGTGTTCGCCTGTCACTCACCTGTCATTAATGTCTCCCCTGTTGCTTTTCAGGTAAATGGAACGGAAGCAGATTATGAATATGAGGAGATCACGCTCGAGCGGGTAAGGGCCTCTGTACTCCTGCTCGCTAATATGCAAATTATGTATTTAATATAATGCCTGTAATAATAATAACCCTGTTTGTACTGCCCTCAGTGCTGTTGTTCTAGGCCAAAGTGGGTATGCGGTAGAGCAAATGAAAACAATCAATCAAAGAAAGCGAAACAACAAAAAAACAAAGATATACAGATTGAAAGAAAGGACTGGATGCGGAAAGTGCAGTGGTCAAAACAGACGAGCGCGTATGATAAAAGAGCCATGTTAATATGAGCTGATGTTATGGGATGGATTTGTCTATGTATAGCGCACCGTTTGGAGGTTATCTCGCAGAAGAGCGTCCTCTTGGGGGTGGAAAAAAAATCGATACTCAGCCTTTCTCTCATAATTTAAAAGAACACGTTGATTGATAAGCGCTCGTTCCTCTCACGCTAAGCTCTTTCCCTCCATGCGATTCCTGGGCTTTTATTGACCCGGTGTTGACATGGAGCCTCGTTTATGTGTGATGCGCTAAGTGATATTAGCGCTGTAAAGTGGTCGCCCTGGGGTGCAGGGCAGGCGGGGAGGGGGGGGGGGGGGGGGGGGGGGCTGGGGCTGGGGCTGGGGGTTGGGAGGGGGGTGGAGAGCAGGTGGGGGGGGGGGGGGGGGGCTCTTTAGAGAGAGGGTTCGATCTGAGCATCGTCATTAAAGTGTCACCTTGCATCAGCTGCCTCTGCGCATGAGAGACAGACAGACTGACTGACTGACTGACTGACTGACTGACTGACAGACTGACTGACAGAAATTAGTAGGAAGTAGGACCTCTCTCTCTTTCTCTCTCCCTTCCCCATTTTTTCTCTTTCACTGTCTCTCTGTCCCTCCTCTCTCTCTCTCTGTCCCCACTGCTCCCCACCCACCCAGAACAGGTGCCCCCCCCCCCCCCCACATATGCCCACTTTGCAAGTGCAGGAAAGAGTGCCTGACTGAGAGAGTTTTTTTTGTCTGCCCAACCACCACCCTCCCCCCCTCCCCCCTTGCCCCTCTGCTGAATCTGGGCACCCCCAGGTAATGCTGCCCCCCCTCCCCCCATTAAAATGCTGCATAGTTCACCAGGCGTATAAATAAACCCTTTCATCCTGCCACACCAGTGCGGATTGTACACAAACTGCGCAGACAGGAGAACACTCCACATGCAGCCTGGGCCGGATTTATCTGTCAGGCTTTTATCGTCATGTTCTACAGTAAACCCGTGACCTTATAACAGTCATTCACGTCACCCTGTTGCGTTTTAGTTCACCAGAATCGCTGCCGCCAGTTTCGTCATCCTTGAGCCCGACCGTAAATGAATGGGATGTAAATTGGGATGATTAGCCGTAGATGAGAAGTAGCGGGTTAACACACACCATGAGAATTCATATTTATTTTGACTGTAACGATTAAAAAGGAGGATGTCTTCAGTCATTCCCCACGCTGTAGGGTTTGCCTTAAAGGTGAAGGGCCATCCAGTAGTGAGTATTTGATATGTTCTGTCTTACCCTCTGTGTAATGTGTGTCATCTTTATTATGGCGGTCAAAGGTCATATGTGTAGGGCTGATGTCATTGGAATAATACTCATTGGGATCTTCCTCCTGATCATTTAAGTGAATGAAGGTGTATTATAGGACGGTATTGTACAATAAAAATTGATATATTATATCTGAAGTCACAGTCATAGCATTTGACATAAATGAAGGTTTTGAGGTCTTGTTTTGGCATTGTACATTTCTATTGCGGTTTTATGCTACACATTGCGAATTAGATATTTAGATTATTCTGTGGGTGAAGTCCAGCGTATTAAATAGCGATTGTTGGCTGGAGGTCCCCTTTAAAGAGACAGCTTCTCGGAACGTTCCCCCTCGGGCGTTAGCACAGAGGCAGATACGCACATGGGGCTCAGGCCAATGAGGGGATTTGGCTACGATCCCTGCGTGGTGCATTCTGGGAGGGGGGAGATGATAAGCCGCAAATTTCAAGAGACATTCTCTCTGGGACTTTTCCCATTTTGTTAAAAAAAAAAAAAAAAGAATTATTTATTTTTTGTAACGTGGCATCCAGCTGGAACCCGATGACACGTAGGGTCTGGTTCTGTTCCAGTGCTTTCCCACTCTATGCAGAGTGCCTGGGGCATTCTCTCTCTCTCTCTCTCTCTCTCTCTCTCTTACTCTCACTTTCACTGTCACTTTCTCCCTCCCTCTCTATCTCTTTCTCCCTCACTCCTGCTCTGACCTCGTTGGGCTCCCCAGCTAAATGCCTCCAGCTCCACATTAATAAACAATGCTGGAGAGGAGGCCTATGTTCTACCCCCCCCATCATCCAACCCCCCATCACCCTGCCCCCAACACCCCCATCATCCAACCCACCCATCACCTCGCCTCCTCCCCACCGCCATCCAACCCCACCATCGCCACGCCCCCAAACCTTCCCATCATCCAACCCCCCCCCCCATCAACCTGCCTGCAAACTTACAGTATGCTCTGCCCCCAACACGCTGAACACCCCCCCCCCCCTTCCAAGTTACCCCATCCCATCCCCCCCTCCCCTTGCTCTCCAGAGAGGACCGCTGCCTGATGCCATTATGCTGCTCTTCCCGATCTCTGACAGACTCTTTGGCTGAGTGCATGGTGTTTCTGCCTGTTATAAGCGTGATTAACAGGTTAATTATGGGCTGGGGTAAGGGGAGGGAGAACATGCTCTTCACTGCACTTTAAGTTCTCCGCGCGGGGACCCGGAACATGATTTTTTAATCGCGTCTCCGTACGTCTCCGTCCCACGTGCAAAGATGGCGGAGTGTTCCTCTCACTCGAGCGCGTTCGTCCCGATTGCCTGATCCATCGCGCAGAGCCACGCTACCTGTGTTAGCGCACACATCCCCCTTAGCGCCGCTGTTTGCTTCATCCAGGGGCGAATCCAGAGGTGCGGTGCGATTCTGCGGCTTTTGAAAAGGGGGTTCAGGCTTAGCTTAGCCAGGTTTCTTTGAGGGCTTAAAAGGAGCCTTTCGAAGGGAGTTGTGAGTGTGGGGTTTAGAAAGATATCCCCTTTAAGCAGGAAACCGGATGCTTACGCATCCTCTGATCTGGGATTCTCATGCCTTAAAGCGGATTACTGGTACCATCCAAAAAAAAACCATGTCATTCTTTTACAGCAAATTTATTAGCAGAATGCATTATAGATGGTCTCTGTGTATACCTGCAAGTTATAGACCTCTCTTGTATTCTGAAGATGTGCTCCTGCAAGTAGTACTTTTAATAATTGATGTTTTTCATCCCCTCTGTTCCTTCTCTCCTTCCCTTTCCGTTCCCAGGGAAATTCTGGCCTGGGGTTCAGCATCGCGGGCGGTACGGACAATCCCCACATCGGCGAAGATCCCAGCATCTTCATCACCAAAATCATCACAGGAGGCGCAGCGGCACAGGACGGTAGACTTCGGTGAGGGTCCTGTTGCCCGCTCCTGGGTCGATTATAAACCCCACACCCTAGGCTGATTATAGACCCCACAACCTAGGCTGATTATAGACCCCACACCCTGAGCTGATTATAATCCCAACTTCCTAGGCTGATTATTAACCTCACACCCTAGGCTGATTATAAACCCCACATCCTAGGTCGATTATAAACCCCACACCTTAGGCTGATTGTAAACCCCACACCCTAGGCTGATTATGAACATCACACCCTAGGTTGATTATAAACCCCACATCCTAGGCTGATTATAAAAGCCACACCCTAGGCTGATTATAACCCCCACACCTTAGGCTGATTATAATGCCAACACCCTAGGCTGATTATTAACCTCACACCCTAGGCTGATTATTAACCTCACACCTTAGGCTGATTATAAACCCCACACCCTAGGCTGATTATGAACCTCACACCCTAGGTTGATTATAAACCCCACATCCTAGGCCGATTATAAAAGCCACACCCTAGGCTGATTATAACCCCCACACCTTAGGCTGATTATAAACCCTTGGCTCAAACTGTTTAATGTGTGTGTGTGTCTCAGAGTGAACGACTGCATCCTGAGAGTGAACGATGTGGACGTGCGGGACGTCACGCACAGTGAAGCGGTGGAGGCGCTGAAGGAGGCCGGCAGCATCGTCAGGCTCTACGTCCGGAGGAGGAAACCACTGGGCGAGAAAATCGCCGAAATCAAACTCATCAAGGGTCCCAAAGGTACTGAGCACCTGGCTGAGTCAGTGTGGGCCTGGAGATACTGTACACATATACTCATACACCTACATATATACAAACACACACTCACACACACACATATACTCATACACCTACATATATACAAACACACACTCACACACACACATATACTCATACACCTACATATATACAAACACACACTCATACTCATAGACACACATACATACACACACACACACACTCACTCACACATATACTCATACACCTACATACACCTACATATGTACAAACACGTACTCATACACACAGACACACATGCACGCATGCAGGTAAGCAGGCATGCACGCACACACACACACACACACTCACACACTCTCACACACACACACACACACACAGACACAGACGCACGCGCACACACACACACACATACACACACATGCACGCATTCACACACACACATTACTCACACACATAAACTCACACTGACATAAACGCACACACACACACACATACACACACGCACACGCACACACAGACTCAGTGCTCTCCCCTGTTCTCTCCCTCCCCCAGGTCTCGGTTTCAGCATAGCAGGGGGGGTGGGAAACCAGCACATTCCTGGAGACAACAGCATCTACGTCACCAAAATCATCGAGGGGGGGGCCGCGCACAAGGACGGGAAGCTGCAGATAGGAGACAAACTTCTGGCTGTAAGAACTCCCCTTTTATCATCATAATATGGTTTTCCCCTTTAAAATAACAATGCTTAATCCCTATTTGCCCTGTTTCAGTAGCACTGAAAGGGTTAAGCACTGAGCTGGAAGGGTAGTTTGAGCATGACTACTTTGAAATCTCACCACTTTGTCATTGCTAAATAGTGCATTCTTTCTTCCTGGACTACAATACCCATAATGCACTCACATTCAATAGTACAGTCAGGAAGTGAAATTAACTAAAAATCAGAAGGCTAAATTTGTGTGGTTTCTCCTCGAAAAAGTTGTGGGAGAAAACCCACCACACTTAAACGATCTCCTGACCCTGTCAGTATATGTGAAGCCGATATCTTCCAGATATTTGTACTGGAAACAGTGCCGCCAAGGAGTTTTACAGAAGTCATTAATAAGCCTTGGTCCCTAATGCAAATGAGGACATTCGGTCAGCTTTAATCATCTTGAACTAGATTCAGGATGATGATGCTGTCCTGGTGATTTAGCCTAGGCAGCGGTTCAGTGAACTGCAGTTAAACTCATCTGGGTATCGGAGCACAGTAGCAGAGCTGACACATGCCTGCACATATTTGCATATTTTTACATTTTTGTTATCTTTTGCGCAAGAGTATTTTTCACAACCTATCAGTTGTCCACATTATCTGACCCTGGCTCTAGCAGATGTTATCATCATCATCATCATCATCGTCGTCATCATTCTCATCTCTGAGACTCCAGACGTGATGTGTACTAAAGTGTGTCCAGTCTTGTCAGAGTAAAAGAATGTTTTTATTAAAATGACATGCAGAAAGCAGAGAGCAGTGCTGTAAATGTGGAGGAACTTCAGTGAAAATGGCGTTCAGTGAAAAGTGCTCCTGTTGTGAACGTGCTGCTGGTGTCATCCTGCTGCAATGCAGTGCTCTGCTCCCCCCCGCTCGCTGTCCTGTTCGAGGGGGCGGGGGGGGGGGGTTTGGGATGGGCTGGGGGGGGGGGGGGGGGGGGCATTTTGAATAAGAGCGCTTTGGTGTGCAGCTCTGCCTGACTTCTGCTCCCTCTGATGTGTCACACAGTACTCTGTCCTGACTGTCAGGAGTGTGCAGGCTTTTTGAACTGCCTCAGTAGAATGTATTATTCAGTGTGTGTGCGTGTGCGTGTGTCTGTGTGTGCATGCGTGTGGGTGTGTGCGTGTACGTGTGTGCGCGCGCGTGTGTGTGTGTGTGTGTGCATGCATGCGGGTGGGTGTGTGTGTGTGTGTGTGCATGCGTGCGGGTGTGTGTGTGCGTGCGTGTGTGTGTGCATGTGTGTGTGTGTCTGTGTGTGTGTGTGTGTGTGTGTGCGGGTGTGTGCGTGCGTACATGTGTGCGTGTGTGTGTGCGTGCGTGCGGGTGTGTGTGTGTGTGTGTGTATGTGTGTGCGTGTGCGCGGTGTGTGCGTGTGTGTGTGTGTGTGTGTCTCCCTGCAGGTGAACAGTGCTTGCCTTGAGGAGGTGACTCATGAGGATGCGGTGGCGGCTCTGAAGAACACCTCGGACGTCGTCTACTTGAAAGTGGCGAAGCCCAGCAGTATCTTCATGAATGACAGCTTCGCCCCCCCGGATATCACCAACTGTGAGTGCCCTCAAATGCCCCGCTTACCACAGCCGCTAGTGCCCCGTTTCTGCCCTTCCCCATGTCAGTTCAGTGCCCTCTAATTGCCCCTACGTATTATTACCCCAAACTTTTAAAAAAACTTTTACCTCACCCTCTTATTGCCTATTCTTTATTGCCCTCCTTGAGTGCCCTGCTGCTCACTGGTGCACAAGTGCTCTGTTATTTATGTCTTATTAGTACCCCACCCTAATGATTGTCTTACACTGTTATCGCCCCATCCTGTTATTGCCCCTGCTGTTACCCCACATCCTCTCCTAGAGTTCCCCTTATCCCTCGCTCTCTTGAGCCTGGCTTTGACAACTACCATCATCCGTTGCCTCGGCAGCACTGTTAGTGACTGCCATTGGCTCTTAAGCCGCCCAATCCTGCATCAGTAACTGATTTTGATGTTTCCTAAATGTTAAAGGATTCCTAGCACAACGGGCTAGCCTGCACACGTGTACACCTGTGTTTCCGCTGCTGCTATTAGTGTTAATACAGATATAGCAGAGCAGTTAGCGACCGATAGCATGGTTATGTATTCACGGTGTGGAGCACTTTAGAGGCGGTCATGTTTCACTTGAGCTCCATTGATCACTGATTAGCAGGGACTTAAAGAGAGAAGTGTACAGCAGGTAATCCAAACAAATGCTGAACTCAGAGACTCTTTCCTGAAAGGGGAAATGGGAGAAAGGAATTGTGGGTATTTGCGGGAAAAGGCCACCTTGGGCGCATCTAAACCAAACCACATTTAAATTTAGACGCCTCTCTGAGAGAGACTCTGGCAGCCATCTTGGCGAATGAATGTGTTTTTCATTATGCTGGTGTGCAAAGCAACCGTAATGTTTTAACTGTAACTGGAGCCGCGCGGGTCCTGGAGCACCCGTCAGACTGTCTGTCCTGGTGCTGTCTGGGAAACCTTGGTTAGCGGTTAGCAAAGATTCTGTAAGCTCGCCAGATACTCCACTCCACGGTGCTGCTTCCTCCTTCCCTGCATCCTAATGGCGGGAATAGAACGTCCAGTGTCACACTTCCTCTCAGTCACTAAAAATAGAATCTGTGGCAGTGGCCTCTGTGATTGCTTAAGAATGAGATGTATTGATCAGAGGTCACTGTGAGGCCATCAGGAAAACTGATCGCACTCAGATGAGATCTCAACCGATATATTACATTACATTACATTTATTTAGGAGACGCTTTTATCCAAAGCGATGTACGAAAGTGCATATCAAGGTCAGTTATGCGTGTCCGTACCTCGTTACCTGACCTCATGACCACCCACTGCACCCCAAAAATTAACCCCAAGGGAAAGCCCTTGGTCCCCTCAGTTCATGTGAATCCCCCGTCCCAGTACCAGAGCTCAGTCCCTGATCAGTGCATAGTAACCAGGCTGGGGTTTGATCGCATTTCACCTTGCTCAGTCCAGGACGTTTTACAACGCGTGTTATTCTCTGGGGCTTTTTCAATTCATTAAATTAATTTCACTTTTGCTCTGTTTATTTGTTTCCTTTTAAAGCGCTTTTTGCAGATGCTCTTATCCAAAGTGACTTACGCAGCTTGCAGTGTTTGTGGAATCACAATCTCTTCATGCCTCTGGGTTTTTACTGAATCTCTCCAGCTTAAGGACTTTCGGCTGTTCCAAAGCACCCGAATAAGGACAGTTATCTGATGTCCTGATTGGACCCCAAACTCAGATATTAACCAATGAGCAGCATTGTGTTCAGTGCACGCTTTCAGTGATCTTCTTAAAGGGCCAGCGGCTCGCGAGTGGAACTGTTTGTTGTTATTCTTGTGTGGGTGTGGCTTCTGGTCACTGAAATGAGAGAGAGCATTAGGCGTGCTTGTTTGAAAGTTAGAAGCAGGAGTTACGTTCAGGTGCAAAAGCGTTCACACCCTCGAGCACCAACGTCTCTCCACATTAACACAATCCCAATCCTGCGTAGCTTTGGCCCGGGAAGAACACAGTAATGCTGCTCCTAGACTTTCCTGTTACAAGGGCAGACTTTGCAAAATTACGCCAAAAGCACGTCCGCTGCTTTCTAGCGAGATTGGCCTTAGCGAGTCAGTCCAATTCATTTTTAATCTTCAGAATCCGTTCACCTTCAGCTGGCTCAGAGGACAGCCTTTGGTGAAGTGAACGCCCACACGACCCCACCGTTAATGCCCTGGTCCTGCTCTTCTGAAAGAGACAAGTTACACAGTCTCCTTTCTTTTTTTGTGAAATGGGTGATTTGGGGATAAATTGAATTTTGGTGTGTACGGTTTTGAGTGTAATCGTGAAATGAGTTCCGGGGAGGGAGAGAGAGAGAGAGAGAGAGAGAGAGAGAGAGGGATGAGGGATGAATGGATGGATGGATGGATGAAAAGAACCATATCCTTCATCATATCCCCTGACCATCCTCCATGATAAGAATGCTTTCACCAGTGCTGGAAAAATAAAATGATAAAATCAAAATGGGTCAGAGCTATCATGTGCTCCCTGATATGAAATATTCACCGTGTTAGGAGAGCAAGTAAGACGATGACTGACAGCTCTTTAAAGTTAGCCCCGCCCATTATTGGGATCATGAAACCTGATTCTCCCATCAGGTGCCTCCCCCCTTGGGCTGTCTGAAAATGGTTAAATTAAGTTACACAGCTGTGTAAAAAAAACTATGCAAATGTTAGTCTTTGTTTTCGACAAGAAAAGGTGGCGGGTAAAAGGAGTCATTTTTTTCAATTCCCGACCGGGTGCTACAAAATTGATTTGCAGCAATCTCAGAAAACGCTGAGTGATGGCTATCGGTGATTAAGCGCTCGGTGGGGGCTTCGCAGAAATCGGGCTAAGTACCCGGTATGATTATCTCTAGATCCCGTAGATGGATGCTGTCATCGGGGGATCTATAGGCGTCAAGGACAAAGCGAAATTCAATCAGCGACCGGGAGCTCGCGGTCAGCACTGCCGGCTAATCCAGGCAGCGTCGTGAGCGCACTGTGTGTAATAACAACGGCTGTGTGTTTTAGCTCGCGCACTCAGCTGATGAAGCGCCCGAACGAACGCGAGGCAATTTCGTTAAGTGTTCCGAGCCGACACGCGCATACGAGGTTAAAAACCGCGCGAGCACCTGTGATCCTCGCGAAACACTGCCCCTTCCTTCGGAAAGAAATAAAAATAATAATATTATCCAGATCACGTGGTTCGGAAAAGATCGGACCCCTATTGAACAATGTCAGATGTATGGAGGCAATTTATTTCCCATTTGGCGGTGGACCAGAGAAGGCAATTCACCGCACAGTTGCTAATCTCAGTGGGCCCTGTCATATCTAATAGATGGGTATGAACTGCGGTCATCATTATGTCATTGGTTATGCAATACTGTGTGACATAATTTGAATTTCAAGTCGTACTCATTTATTTTAATATCTTTTTTAGTTACAGCATGTACTGTTGAAGATTGTTGAAACTTTTTTTTGTGTGTGTGAATCCAAAATTGTGATTTGGGGAAAAGGTATCCATTGAATAACTGTATTTTGATTGCGCATGTAATATGATATCATTTGGTTTGAGTCTACCAGGCCTTACTGTATATACACACTTTTCATATTAGATTCTTTAGTGATATGACCTACACACCCCCTTATTAAGTGCTGTTGTGCTTTTCATTAACCTTTTCCAGCCGGTGCCAAAGCCTCAAACCCGTGTCTTCTTTTATCTTCCAGCGTACTCCCAGCACCTGGAGAACCATATCACCCCGCCCAGCTTCCTGGGTCAGCCGATAGCGCCCGTCGCCCCCGGACGCTACTCCCCCGTCTCCAAGCCCCTGCTGGGAGACGATGACATCACAAGGTGAGGCCCCGCCCACTGCTACAGAACACGGTTCACCTTTTTAAGATTTCTCTGCAGTTCAAACTCTTCCTCCCAATGCCGTGGTAATGACCACTATTTTTTGTAAAGTTACTGTGCGTAGGCTTCGTGCAAGATGCTCTATGCATGATATTCGAAGCAGGCTTTGTTCAAGATACTCTAGTTTACATTTCTTTTCTTTTTTTAATACATTGGAGCTTGTAAGACCTCGAGTGCAGGTAAAGTTGTCCCATCATCCTTTGCACTGGGGAGTGGGCTGCAGTTCTGTCTCCCTCTGTCCTCTCTCTCTCTCTCTTTCTGTGCTTCTGTTCTTTCTCCTGTTCCCTCTCTCTCTATATATCCTCTGTCTCTTACTATCCTCTCTCTTTCTCTCTGGCCTCTGTTCCCTCTCCTGTTTCCTTTCTCTCTCTCTCTCTCTCTCTCTCCCCCCCATCCTCTCTCCCTCCCAAGGTTTTTGGGGTATTCCCCCGAGCCACCCCTTTCACGGTGCTGAAACGGACAGATAAAGTTATTAAAGATTTATGGTGCTTATCCTCCTGAGGAGGCAGCCCTCTTAAGTCTTTCTGGGTTGAGATTCACTCGCCAAACTCCCAGGTGACCGTGCAGTCATCTGTCACCCAAGGTTACCCAAGTTTTCTCTGCATACTTAACTATTCCTTTGGGCTTTTTTCCGTTTTTTTGTTTGTTTTGCTGTGACCTTGCGTTTTGTGCCGGGATGTTACGGTGTTGTGAAACGAGTGGCACATTTGGCCCTGGCGTGCACACGTGTGTGAGGTGGTTATTTCACCCACAGAATCTCCTCGACGTACAAATCTCACAGGCTTGTAAATGACGTCAGGGATAATTCTGACCGATCCCTACATGGTCCAGCGATGTGCGGGAAGTGCAGGTGTGTCTTGAAATGGCCGCAGGAAGCACAGCTTCATCTTTCCGCAGACATCATTACTATAGATCAGCCTGTGGAGTTCCAGTCACCCGGTCTGATAGGGTAACACATCTGGGCTCCAATCTGCTCTCAAGGGCCCCTAAAATCATCACTCTGTCACTGAGGGGAAACTCGTTATCCTTTACCAAACACCCACTTTGGGCTCAAATGCTGCGGCTATTTAACATAGAAATCTAGAATTGTTTACATTTATGGGTCTGTGTGGGCATTCATGATTACAGTGATCAGTGTTGATACGAATGTGTAAAAAATATTCTGAGGAAGTCAAAAATATTCTTTGGATTTGTTATCAAATGGAGAGAAGCACATAAAAGATTTTTAAAAGGGGAGGAATATGTTTATATTTGAGTCCCCTTGGGACCCCTCCCTTGTTCCCAAATGCTAGTTTGGGAACCCCTCAGTAACATACTTGTGTATGCTGCTACTGGACTGCAGGTTAGGGAACAGGGCTTGTATCTCAGAGGTTGCAGGCTTAAATCCCGGCTGGGGACACAGGTCCTTGGGCACAGTGTTTAACCTGAATCGCTTCAGTAAATATCCAACAGATTTAGTCGAAAAAAATAAATAAATAAAAAAGTAAAAATGTAATCTTTAAGTCACTCTGGATAATAACATCCGCTCAAATTCACAAAATGTAAACTGTTGTACGATTTTGCGTCCGATGACTAAACTGCTTACCTGTCGGTAAAGCTGTTAGCACCTGTAACGGTGCCGTGACAAGGTCAGACATTACGTCAAGCACTGGGCCTGCCAACAGACAGAGTGCCGTTCGTATGTAGAGCGTCTGTCCTGGCCAAATCCTCCCAGACTGCTGCGGCAGCAGAATTCAGCTCACTCTGCACATCCATTTCAGTTTCCCCAATAACCTGGAAGACATTAGGGGACGTTCCAGAAAAGATCCTTCTGTGGATCAATGCAGATCACCCTGATGAAGGGCACCTGCAGTGACATTTCCATCCCCATCATCATCATCATCATCATCATCATCATTTTTTATCATGAATTTACCTCTTTACAGCTCAGCTTTCACAGGTTGTTAATCGCGTTGTGTAATAAGTCCTGGGCCTAAGCCACCGTCATCAGTGAACTGGATTCTCCATGGCATTATTTTGAGCATAAATACAGTTTTTCAATATCAAAATGCTCTTAACTGCATCGGTTATAACCATTTTAAATTATTTTGGGAGTGTTCTAGAGCAAAGTGGATATGCAAACAGAGAGAAAGAGGATAGAAATGCTGAGTTTTGCCTGTAGCCTTGTACTGGCCGTGATCCTGAAATCTCTGCCACTTTGAGTGACAGTGTGAAAGAGCCCGCCTAAGGGCCCAAGAGGTTGCTGGGAAATGAAGTTCTGTTCCAAAGATTCTGGCGATATGGCATTTGTATAGTCAGTCAATCAGTTACTTATTCTGTTTGAATTGTGATAATCCTCATCTCAAATGATATGCGGACGCAGAGTGTTTATGGCATGATGGTTTCCACTGAAGAACTGTGTTAGAATTGATGATCTATTGAACACATCTATTGCTTGAGTGCTTATAGTCATTATGATTCTGTGGTGATTCGCCTGGAATACACATTCTCTCACTCTCATTCACTCACACACACACACACACACACATTGACTCTCCCTCACACACACACACACACACACACACACACACACACACACACACACACACACACACACACACATTGACTCTCACACACACACACACACACACTCACACACATGCTCTCACTCTCGCACTGAGACACACACACATTGACTCTCTCTCTCTCTCTCTCTCACACACACACACACACACACACACACACACACTCACACACGTGCTCTCACTCTTGCACTGAGGCACACACACATTGACTCTCTCTCTCTCTCTCTCTCTCACAGACACACGCACACACACACACACACACAGACACACGCACACACACATACTGTCACTCTCTCATCCCTCAACATTTTCCATTTGGCTTTTTGGGCCAGATTGAAGCTGGGCTCTGATTCTGGAGACTAATGGACTCTTTTGAAGTGGCTTTTAACGGGGATCAGTGACCTGAAAACTACAACAGCCTGAGAGAGGGCCTCACACACACTGCTGGTTGAGAATATGCAGGGTGGCCCAGTAAGTGTGGCCCAATGAGTCTTACTGGGCCTAGCATGGGCCTGACACTGACTATTTACTTAGGTTTCAGGGGACTTTTGGCTGTCTCCTCAGGTGTGTCAGTGTGGGTTTTGTTTTATTTATTTTTTTAATTCAGCTCAACTATGTAATAGTTTATATTGGTTCACACATTTTGGCATTGCCTACTGCATCAAAATGTGCTCCGTCCAAGTTGGTTTAAAACAGATAATGTAATACTAATAGTAATAATAATAATACTGTGTTAACCCTTATGATTTGTAGCATGCCCCTGTGCCCAATCGAACCTCTGGACTGCTTGTTTTTTTATTTTATTTATTTATTTATTTATTTATTTATTTATTTTGTTTGTTTGTTTGTATTCTATTATTATTTTTGTAGAAACAACTTGCACAGGCAGGATTCGGAGTATGTATGCGACCTATAGAATGCTGCACAGCCACGTTAGCGCTTCCATCGCGCGAACGATAAAAGCCTGTGAAACTGAGTGATATTTTTCAATACCTGTTTGTGCTGTGGCTGGATAAGCGCGCGGTCTTCCTTTTTCAATCAGTAGATTAATTAATGTCTCCTTTCCCGCGCTGCTGGGGGCGCTGGAATGGTTACAGAGGGGACAGGGAAAATGTCATGGCTTAATTGACTTCCAAACATTCGGTAAAGATTTCTGGGGGGCTGAGTGGCATCATTGTAAAAGCCCGCTGTTTAACATGCAGCAGTGGCGGCTCGCGCCACCGTCCCCGCTAATGCGGCGAAATGGATTTCTCGTGTCCTGGTCCATTTTAATTGCGCTCCGAGTCCGACAGCGTTGCCTTCGCCTGTTTACCGACCGCCAGCGGCGTCCGTGGAGTCAAAGGATTTCTCTGCATTGAACTCGTGCTGCGGCGCGTGCAGTGCCCCGCCGACTCGGGGACTTGGGCTAGTCGCGCTTCAGACAGAATCGAATGGATTTGAAAAAAAAAAAAAAAATTTTAAGACCTGCTAGTCGTGTGCTGCATTATGCTCGCGTAATACATTCTAGTGTAAACATGAGGGCAGATGGCGATGTGTCCCCGCATAGAGTACATCTGAGAGTATTCTGTGTGGAGGGGGAATTGGAGTCTGCAGGCACTACGGAGTGTGGCGCACATTTGCAAGCGCTTTACGATTCTAAATCCACTTTAATGAATGGTCTTGCGTTACGTCGGAACCGCAATGTCACCAAATACGTCACATTGTTTTGTTTTTAAAAAAAGATGGTTTTGTGAAGGGACGTGCACATGACTAGAAATAAGAACATGAGGTGTGAGTGTTGAACGTCAGCATATTATAGAAATCTGACGAGCTTCAAAATCTAGCCCTTTCACGTCCTTCGGTGCGACGTTTTTTTTTTCTTGTGGCACGCACCTTCTTCGGGATGCAAAATTTGCTGGACCAGCTGACACGTGTTTACACGATCACTGCAGTGAATACAGTTATGGTGAATCCCTGTTTTACTTTAACTGCGTATGCTAGGGGTAATTTTAGCTGCGTATAGTGAACGTGTTAAGGTCCCCCGGAGTTGTGATGTTATGTTCAATTTAATTAATGTCGTATTGGCTGTTCTCCAACACCCACGCCTCCGTGGCGCGTGTTGCGCATTTTTATTGTATCGGTTGAGCGCTGCTGTACATCGAATGCCCGTCAAAGATTTCCCGTGTTGCTGGAAAACTATAGCTGTCCTGCACTGCCCCCTAGCGACTGTAACGTGAACTGCCAGTGTGCACATCAGCGTCATGCGTCATTCTGTTGACTATCTCTGACTAGGGGATATTATCCAGAGCCATCACGGAAAAGAGATGTCTATATTTGTTTTTTTTGGGCACGTGTCATGAACTTTACAATTCACAAGTTAAACATTCCCCACTCACAAGAGCCTTGCACACTGAATTTTTTTCCTGTTTCATTGTTGCAGTTTCTGTGCTGTCCACAGGGGGGCGAGTTATGTCCATGTATTTAAAATGCATCAGGGCATGAGTGGAAAGTTCTGATAGGTTCAGCTCGGTATTTCTTTTCCTAGGAATTAATTTTAGCACTTAGACATAGTGTGTTTGAATAAAGGTGTTTATTGTTACTCTCCCTGGTTATTAGCTTTTGGACACAGTCTAATGGAAATTAATTATTTTATTTTGACAGTCAATGCTTGATGCATAATGGTGAGAATAGGGGCGTCTTACCTTGAATATTTGTTGAGCTGACAGTGTCCTGTGTCATGTGACTGCTGGTGAGCTGACAGCGTCCCTTGTAACGTGACTTTTGCAGGGAGCCCAGGAAGGTGGTCCTGCATCGAGGCTGCACGGGGCTGGGCTTCAACATTGTGGGCGGAGAAGATGGAGAGGGCATCTTCATCTCCTTCATCTTGGCGGGAGGCCCAGCGGATCTGTGCGGGGAGCTGAGGAAAGGAGACCGCATCGTGTCTGTAAGGGCCACCGCCACCTTGCCAAAGATTCAATACACTGCACAGATACTCAACCAAGGGCTACTGCCAGCTCGCCAAAGATCCAATACATCGCACAGATACTCAACCAAGTGCCACCGCCACCTCGCCAAAGATTCAATATTCTGCACAGATACTCAACTAAGTGCCACCACCACCTCGCCAAAGATCCAATACACTGCACAGATACTCAACCAAGAGCCACCGCCACCTCGCCAAAGATCCAATACACCGCACAGATACTCAACTAAGTGCCACCTGCCACCTCGCCAAAGATCCAATACACTGCACAGATACTCAACCAAGAGCTACCACTGCCTGCCAAATATTTAGTACACCGCACAGATACTCAACTAAGGGCTACCGCCACCTCGCCAAAGATTCAATATTCTGCACAGATACTCAACTAAGAGCCACCACCACCTCGCCAAAGATTCAATATTCTACACAGATACTGAACTAAGAGTCACCGCCACCTCACCGAAGATTCAATATTCTACGCAGATACTCAACTAAGAGCCTCCGCCACCTTGCCAAACATTCAATATGCTGCACAGATACTCAACTAAGAGCGACCACCACCCCACCAAAGATTCAATAGGCTGCACAGATACTCAACCAAGAGCTACCACCACCTCACCAAAGATTCAATAGGCTGCACAGATACTCAACTAAGAGCTACCACTGCCCGCCAAACATTCAATATGCTGCACAGATACTCAACCAAGAGCTACCACCACCTTGCCAAGATTCAGTACACCGCACAGATACTCAACTAAGGGCTACCACCACTTCGCCAAAGATTCAATATGCTGCACAGATACTCAACTAAGAGCTACCACCACCTTGCCAAAGATTCAATATGCTGCACAGATACTCATCTAAGAACCACCACCACCTCGCCAAAGATTCAATACGCTGCACAGATACTCAACTAAGAGCTACCACCATCTCACCAAAGATTCAATATTCTACACGAATACTCTGCCAAAGACACTATATGCCACCCAGATACTCAATATCGCAACCACATCAAATATTCTGAAGTCCACTCAATAATTGTTGGTGCATTTTTGGCCAGGATGTCAAATGAAATGAAGTGCTTGTTAAATTGTAATGGTAAAATAAGACTCTGACTCCATACCTGTGTTGCAGATGTGTGAGGTGTGGGTGTGTGGTACAGGTGTATGATGCAGCTGTACAGGTGTGGGGCGTGTCTGACTCTGTACCCGTGTTGCAGGTGTGTGAGGTGTGGGTGTATGGTGCAGGTGTGGTGTGTTAGGTGTGGGTGTATGGTGCAGGTGTGTGTGGTACAGGTGTATGGGGCAGGTGTGTGTGGTACAGGTGTGGGGCGTGTCTGACTCTGTACCCGTGTTGCAGGTGAACGGGGTGGACCTGCGCTGTGCCACGCACGAGCAGGCGGCGGCGGCGCTGAAGAACGCCGGGCAGACCGTCACCATCGTGGCCCAGTACCGGCCCGAGGGTGAGTGGCCTTCCCCTTTCACACAGTGTGGGTCTCCCTGAACACGCGCACGCTGCTCCCTGAACACGCATACGCTGCTCCCTTTCACACAGTGCGGGTCAACCTGAACACGCACACGCTGCTCCCTGAACATGTACACACTGTTCCCTGAACATGTACGAGCTGTTCCCTGAACATGTACGAGCTGTTCCATGAACATGTACGAGCTGTTCCATGAACATGTACGAGCTGTTCCCTGAACACGCACTGTTCCCTGAATGCGTACACGAATGCGTTTCCTGAGTGCTCCCTGAACGCGTACGCTCCCAGTGTAGTGTTTTTCACTGCTGCGGCGACCTTGTGCAACTTCGCACGGGGGCGATTTATTTATTTATCTGGTGTCATGGCAACAGCGGAAGCCAGGGATGTAGTGCAGAGCAGGAGCAGAGGGAATGGCGGGTCCAGCGAATCCTGGGAGCGTGTTTTCCCCCAATATCCCCGCCAGGAGAAAAAAAATAAAGAAGTTTAAGCACTTCCTCCCACAGTCCAGAGTTATGTAGTTAGGGCTGACTGGAGACTCTGGATTGTCATTGGGGAGTGAATGTTGTGTGGGCCCTGCAGTGAATTTGTGGCTTGTCCCGGGCGCACTTCTGTCCACTGCATGCTGGGATTCGCTTCAGCACCCCCCCCCCCCCCCCCCCCAACTGACCCTGACCAGGAATAAGCGGTTTGAAAAATGGATGGATGGATGGAAGGACAGATGAACTGATAGTGTCTTGGATGACAAGAATGTGTTCCTCAGCCCTCTCTCTCATACCTGTGACTTGCATGGAGTGGACATGTGGGCAGAGAGCGTTCCCCTCCCACAGTCCACAGTGGGGGGGGGGTAATCGAGGTACGCGGGCGTCTGTGTATCGATCGCCTCTTCCTGTCTGCTGTCCCGTACGAGGGCGGGGCTTCCTGCCGTCAGTCATTCAGCGGCTGAGCTGAGGGTTTGAAAGCAGGCCGTCACTATTTCAGTTAATCGCTTTCCTCTACTGTCAGTATTTCAGTTAACCGCTTCTCTTTACTGTCGCTATTTCAGTGAATCGCTTTCCTCTACTGTCAGTAATTCAGTTAACCGCTTCCCTTTACTGTCGCTATTTCAGTGAATCGCTTCCCTTTACTGTCGCTATTTCAGTGAATCGCTTTCCTCTACTGTCAGTATTTCAGTGAATCGCTTCCCTTTACTGTCGCTATTTCAGTGAATCGCTTTCCTCTACTGTCAGTATTTCAGTGAATCGCTTTCCTTTACTGTCGCTATTTCAGTGAATCGCTTGCCTAGACTGTCAGTATTTCAGTAAATCGCTTTCCTTTACTGTCGCTATTTCAGTGAATCACTTTCCTTTACTGTCGCTATTTCAGTGAATCGCTTTCCTTTACTGTCGCTATTTCAATGATTCGCTTTCCTCTACTGTCGCTATTTCAATGAATCGCTTTCCTTTACTGTCGCTATTTCAGTTAATCGCTTCCCTTTACTGTCGCTATTTCAGTTAATCGCTTCCCTTTACTGTTGCTATTTCAGTAAACTGCTTCCCTTTACTGTCGCTATTTCAGTTAATCGCTTCCCTTTACTGTCGCTATTTCAGTTAATCGCTTCCCTTTACTGTTGCTATTTCAGTAAACTGCTTCCCTTTACTGTCGCTATTTCAGTTAATCGCTTCCCTTTACTGTCGCTATTTCAGTAAACTGCTTCCCTTTACTGTCACTATTTCAGTGAATCACTTTCCTTTACTGTCGCTATTTCAGTTAATCGCTTTCCTCTACTGTCAGTATTTCAGTTAATCGCTTTCCTCTACTGTCAGTATTTCAGTGAATCGCTTTCCTCTACTGTCGCTATTTCAGTGAACTGCTTGCCTAGACTGGCGTTTCTGTCTGTCCCGGGTCTCCACAGAGTGCTGTGTCATCAGGGAGGGTCTCGTCTCGTTTTCGAATGCAACCTCATCAACTGTTTAGTTTAATCTCATTCTAATTGTCTTTATGTTTCGCTCCTTGACTTGATGAGTCAGGCTTTTGCTTGAGTCTGAATTACGAAGGCCGACGTCCCCCCCCCCCCCGATCAGTTCCCATTAAAGGACATCATAAGCCCGCCTAGTTCACCCCCCAGTTGCTTAACTGTCATGCTAGCTCCCCTCCATAGCTTCTCTGCATGCAGCTGATGCTCTGTGGGCTAACTTAAGACCAGCAGCCTGCGTGAGTGTTGCACTAGCTGCACCGGGCCTGTTTAGTTATTTATCTGACCGCAGAGGAGTCGATTAGCGGCTCTCTCCTATAAATACTTCACCACCCCGGAGTTCGGTGCCCGAGGAATCGAATCCCCTGCGTGCCTAGAATGTTCCGGAGGAATCTCAGTTCCACAGAGCGGAGATTTCTTCCCGCAGGGCCAGCTACACCATTTTGCTGAATATTAGTAGTGATTTCTTAATGCGTTTCCTCTTTTAATTTCTCAGCTCAGGCTAGATCACGCTCACGCTGTGATGCTCATGGCCGCCTGCCTGGTTGATTTGGGGGGGTACTGACAGGCGTGTGGTCTGCTCGGAAAGCGTGTGATGTCAGCTGCTGGTTTTTTTTTTAATCGCCCCCCCCCCCCCCCCACCGCTGGGGTGGCGCACAGATGAGTCAGAGGAAGCTCAACTTCTCAGCTTCGATACATTTTCTTGGGTGAGGCTGCAGGTACTGAAGGAAATTCATCTTTCCGGTTTTTCAGAAAAATGACCTGTGATCACAAGCTAAATAAATGAACGCCATTATAGATTGAAAGGCCATAAAAATTTAAGGAATTATTTGGGCCGTTTTCCTTCTCGTAACATTACCACACATGGTGATAGAGGTGGTCTGTTTCTATTGCCTTTCCGTTGGTTATGTTGACGGGCAGACTTATAATTTAAATTCGGAGGGACTGATTTTCAATCAGTGAAGGTGGAAAGTGGTAGGTGAGCCTTCCAGTGAAATAATCAAAAGTAACAAACAAACAGCATCCGGAGAAACAGTCTGGGTAGATGGGATATATCTGGAATAATGATTGTTTTTGAATTTCAGGCGTTCAAAAAGTTATTTCATGCATGGGGTGCTGTGATGATGAGAAACTAAAAACGAAGCTGTTTTTTTTGTTTTTGTTTGCGTTTCTGGAAACTTCCGTGTGCCGTTTGGCAGTTTGGAGGGCGGAGCCGCGGTTTGGTGTCGATGCGATAGGCCGGTTCTGGAGCCATGGCGACGGGGCAGAGCCGCGGTTTGGTGTCGATGCGATAGGCCGGTTCTGGAGCCATGGCGACGGGGCGGAGCCGCGGTTTGGTGACGTTGCGATAGGCCGGTTCTGGAGCCGTGGCGACGGGGCGGAGCCGCGATTTGGTGACGATGCGATAGGTCGGTTCTGGAGCCATGGCGACGGGGCGGAGCCGCGGTTTGGTGACGATGCGATAGGCCGGTTCTGGAGCCATGGCGACGGGGCGGAGCCGCGGTTTGGTGACGATGCGATAGGCCGGTTCTGGAGCCATGGCGACGGGGCGGAGCCGCGGTTTGGTGACGATGCGATAGGCCGGTTCTGGAGCCGTGGCGACAGGGTGGAATCCGGCGGCCTGACGCTCACCCCGTTCTTCAGCGCTCAGAGGGAAGGCTGTTTTGCCGAGCACCACGATGTTCAGAACTCTGGGAAGCCTTCTGTCTGCGCGAAGCGGCCTGTTTTTATACGGCCTATGGAAACGGCACAGTTCAGTGTTTGAGCGTCAGGTGGGCCGCAGCTCGGTGGAGTACTGTTGAATTTTAAAAACGCACTCAAATAAATGTCACAGTCACAAAAAACCCCCCATTTGTTTTACCCCTGGACTTTGCTAATGTGACATTGGGTGGATCCGTACTCTGAGGTCACTTCCTGTAGTCGTAGTTTCTTACATTTAGGCCCTGACATTGCTACAGTTACGTTGGGGGGTTTGTACTCTGTGAGGTCACTTTCTGTATCCGTCATTTTGCCCCAGACGCTGTTGCCATGACGCTGTTGCCGTGGCGTCGTGGCGACAGACCGGGCAGGTGCACGGCAGGCAGGTGCGTGACTCAGCCGTCCGTCATGACTGTGACTCACACCGGCCCGTTTCCCTGGTCACCGCGGGGTCCAATGGCAAAGGGCGCCTCGTCGTCAAGGTGACGTTCGCGCCTCTCCCCCCCCCCCTTGCCGGGGAGCGTGTGCCGCCGCTGCGTTCCCTTGTTTTTTTTTTTGGTCTGTTTAATTACAAACGGCGCCTGATTCAGCGATGCTCCGCAGTGACAGCGCAGCACTGGCGGGTCTGGAGGTGGAGGCCTGTCTGGAGATGGAGGCGGGTCTGGCAGAAGTGTGGCGGTGGGGGGGGAGGTTCGGGGGGGGGGGTGAAATTAAAGCCCCAGGCCGAGGCCGGGCCGAGCTCCAGCGCTCGGGTTGGGGGCGGGATGGGGGCTCGGCGGGGGAAGCGCCCGATTTAGCTCGCCGCCCCTCACGATCTTGCCACGCGCTCTTCCGCCACCGCCAAAACAGAGCACGCCCCCCCGCCCCGCTGTGTCAGGAGCATGTGGCAGCAACACTCGCCCCCACCTCTCCGCCCTCGCACCCCCCCCCCCCCCCCCCCATCCCAGGCCCAGACCGGAGGGGGCCCTCCGGAGCATCTGTGCTCCGCGGCTGGGTTTGGACAGGACCACGGCCTCCCGTGGCCCCCCTCGCCCCGCCCACGTCCCGCCCCGACTATTTCTGTTAGCGATTAGCCCACGCTACACACGCTCGTCGAGTGCATTGTCCAGGGACAGGCTTGTGTGTACGACGCAGTACTTCCCCTTTCAGGCCTTCTGTGCAGGAACACCCACCTGGTGTGCTGGAGGGGAGGGGTGCTCCCCTTGGGGAGGCGGGGGGGGGGGGTGCTCACCTGGAGGAGGTGTGCTCACACAGGAGGGCTGTGCTCTCCCTGGGACAGGTGTGCTCTCCTGAGTGTGTGCTGCTCATGGCTGTTTAAGGAGCTCGTTCTCAGCCTGCTTTACCTCACTCTGTACCCAAGCTCCAGCGTGTCCCAGACAGTCCTGACAGTTTTGTCCGCACAGTCTGTTACAGAGCGAGTGCGGTTCTCAGCTTTTAAAAACAGCCTCATCCTAAAACCCCCACACCCCTTCCCAGCCTGCCACCCGGCTCTGACAGCGCGGTAACTCCGGGCTGCGGAGAGAACATGTCAGAGGCGGAACGTGCCGGAATAACGAGGAGCAGCGAGCGCGTCAGGCACTCGAGCAAAGCTTCCTGTTCCGCGGCGAGCTTCCTGTTCCGCAGGTGCCGGGATTCGCTGGCTCTGGCTTTGCCCCTGATGAGTAAAGGGATTTGAACCAGCAGGACTCAGTCTGGACGCTGGGCGCGTACGTACAGTCTGGAGCAGCAGTGCCTGTTCTGTTCTAGTCCAGCGGAAACACACACAGATATCAGTTCTCACTTTTTTTGGGGGGGGGCTGGTGTGTCGGTAGTGTGTGGGGGGGGGGGTTGGTTCAGTAAGTGTGCTTAAACAGGCTGATTAGCTGGGGCATTAAGGAGCCCCAGAGGAGGAGGATGAGGAGGATGATGAGGAGGAGGAGGATGATGGTGAGGAGGACAATGAGGAGGAGGAGGAGGAGGAGGGTGAGGAGGAGGGTGAGGATGATGAGGAGGAGGAGGATGAGGAGGAGGAGACGCGCTCTCTCAGGCAGCTGCTTTAAATAGCCGTCACTTCCTCTGTGTAAGCCTGTCAGTGGCACTCTCTCATTTCATCTCTAAATAAAGTACTTAGAGCATCAGAGCTTAATGCGCTGCGGTGTGTGTGTGTGTTAGTGTGTGCGTGCGCGTGTGTGTGTGTGTGTGTGTGTGTGTGTTAGCGTGTATGTTAGTGTGTGTGTGTGTGTGTATGTTAGTGTATGTGTGTATGTGTGTGTGTGTTAGTGTGTGTGTGTGCGTGCGTGTGTGTGCGTGCGTGCGTGTGTGTGTGTGTGTGTGTGTTAGCGTGTTAGTGTGTATGTTAGTGTGTGTGTGTGTGTTAGCGTGTGTGTGTGTGTGTGTGTGTGTATGTTAGCGTGTGTGTGTGTGTGTGTGTGTGTGTTAGCGCGTGTGTGTGTGTGTGTGTGTGTTAGCATGTGTGTGTGTGTATGTGTGTGTTTGGGTATGTGTGTGTGTGTGTGTTGTGTTTGTGTGTATGTTAGTGTGTGTGTATGTGTGTGTGTGTGTGTATCTGTGTGTGTGTGTTAGCGTGTGTGTGTGTGTGTGTTAGTGTATGTTTGTGTGTATGTGTGTGTGTGTTAGCGTGTGTGTGTGTATCTGTGTGTGTGTGTATGTGTGCGTGTGTGTTAGTGTGTGTGTGTGTGTGTGTGTGTGTGTGTTTGGGTATGTGTGTGCGTGTGTATGTGTGTGTTAGTGTGTGTGTGTGTGTGTGTGTGTGTTAGTATGTGTGTGTGTGTGTGTGTTTGGGTATGTGTGCGTGTGTATGTGTGTGTTAGTGTGTGTGTGTGTGTGTGTGTGTGTGTTAGTATGTGTGTGTGTGTGTGTGTTAGCGTGTGTGTGTGTATCTGTGTGTGTGTGTGTATGTGTGCGTGTGTGTTAGCGTGTGTGTGTGTGTGTGTGTGTGTGTGCGCGGCAGGAATATCAGACCCAGTCAGGCTGTATTGCGCTTCCCTGGTGACTCCGGACTCTGGAGCCCAGATGTGCTGGAGCACGCCCCCTCGGGAGATGACTTCTCTGTGTGCTGCTGTGCATTATGGGTGCTTTTCCACTCTTTAATGCTGCAGCAGATGCTCTTAAGAGCTGGCGAATCAGGAAGAGAACTTTTAACAACCAGAAATTCTCTACTCTACCTTTCCTGCGGCGTTTCCTCTTATCTTTTTTATGGTGAGAACTCTCCAGGAGTGCTCAGCTAATCCTTCAGTTTAAGGCTTTTTCCATCTGAAGTAAGCTGTCGCACGCGCTCAGCTCAAACAGGGGGCGTCGCCCACATCGCACGCGCTCAGCTAAAACTGGGCGTCGGCCCCATCGCACGCGCTCAGATCAAACTGGGCGTCGGCCCCATCGCACGCGCTCAGATCAAACAGGGGGTGTCGGCCCCATCGCACGCGCTCAGATCAAACAGGAAGTCAGCTCCTTTGCACGCGCTCAGCTCAAACTGGGCGTCGCCCACATCGCACGCGCTCAGCTCAAACTGGGCGTGGGCCCCATCGCACGCGCTCAGTTCAAACTGGGCGTCGACCTCATTGCACGCGCTCAGCTCAAACAGGGGGCGTCGGCCCCATTGCACGCGCTCAGATCAAACAGGGCGTCGGCCCCATCGCACGCGCTCAGATCAAACAGGGCGTCGCCCCCATCGCACGCGCTCAGATCAAACAGGGCGTCGGCCCCATCGCACGCGCTCAGATCAAACAGGGTGATCATTCTCGATGGGTTTACTGATGCTGACGAGGCGAATCGTAACGGTTGCTCTCGATTTCATCACCGTGCGCGGGCGGTGGCGGCCACGTTTACCGCCAGGTCTGCCGCCAGAAGCACGCCAGGCCCCGCCGTCCGTGCTCACGGTCGCCAGATACGCTCGTGTGACTTCACGGGGAGCAGCGTCGCAGCGCTGTGCATTCAGCACTCTGACCGAAAGGGTCACAGCCCCCTTTAGTCCGTCTGTCTGTCTGTCTCTGTCCCTCTAACGGCGTTGTGCAACACACTCACTTCTCCTTCCCCCTCTTCCCTTCCGCTCTCTTCTCTCTCCTCCCCTCCTCTCTTCTCCCTCTCCTCCTTTCCCTTCACACCTCTCTCCTCTTCTCTTCTCTCCTGTCCTCTCCACATCTCGCAGCTGCCGGGATGTGATTCCTGCAAATTTGTTTTTCTTTTTTTTTTTTTTTTGCACCCTAAAAATATGTCTGAGCCAGAAGCATGGGACAGAGCGTCAACAACACACACACTCTCTCTCACACACACACACACACACACACAGCTCGATGCAAGTGAGAATGTTCAGCAGAAGAAAGCCAAAAGTGAGACATTTGGTTAATCACTTGGGGTGAAAAATACCAACATTTCCTGATTTATCTCATTAAAGCACACCCCAGTGCTCTCTCTGAAGTTATCTGCTCGCCTCTGCATGGGCCTCAGAAGTCTGACGTAACACGGAGCAAAACCTTTACCCATACATGGATTTCTGGTTGATTTCTCTATGGAGAAAAGGAATGGAAGTTTCAATATATAAATTTCAACATAAGTAAATTATAAGTTTAATAATTTAAACTGGCGTTTAAAACTTGCACATTTTATGTTGTAGTTGTGCGACAGGTCGTCGTTAGCTAATCCTTTTCTTAGCTATTGCAACTGTCAGTCTCGCTGTATAATTTTTGATCCAGAAGTCTAGTGCTAACAAACTCGAAGGGAATGACGATGTGACTACTACCTATTACATCACGACTACCGAGCAAATCGCTGTGCTTATGACATCACAGCTACAGAGCAAATCACTGCTTGTGACATCACAACTACAGAGCAAATCACTGCTTGTGACATCACAACTACTGAGAAAATCGCTGTGTTTCCAATGCACTAGAGCAGCGTTCCCAACCAGTGTGCCGTGTGAAAAATCCTTTAAAAAAATGTTAGATGTTCAAAAAAACTTGAATGAACAAATCCCATTCACAAAAGCCAAATGAATGTCATTAAAATGCATATTCATAATTAAACCCCCAAAAGAACATTTAGTCCTACTGTTGGCACGTCACGTCACATGTTTATTTTTTTATGCTTTTGAGACTGGTGTGCCGTGAGATTCCGGAAATTTGGAAAGGAGTGCAGCGGAAGGAAAAGGATTGGGAAACGCTGGACTAGAGTATGATCACAAATGTATGTGCACAATATTTACAGTATGTGTGCACACATTGACACCAATGTTTAATTCCTGGTGAAGGTTCTGTGTATTTTTGTAAATGGACACTGACAGCTTAACCATAAGCAGCTATGCTTGCTGGGGAATTTGGAAATTTAAAGTTGTACTATAATGAGCCGTGGTCCTGATACAGCCCGAAATGATCCCCGAATCTAAGCAGGAAGGGGTTTATTCTTGTCGTTTGATTGACAGGGGAGTGGCTGATGCTGGCTGGATCCCCGACATCATGCAGCGGTACATTTACATTACCCCCCCCCCCCCCCCCCCCCCCCCCCCCCCCCCTTAGCACAATCTGCTGTCCCTGAGTTTATGTGTATCCGTGAGCGAGCGTTAATCTAAAGAGGATTACTCCAGCGGTCTCCCGACACCCTTACGCACAGCCCCGCTCTCCTGGATGAGTGCAGCGCGTTTAGCCTGCTTCTGACTGGGGCTGCACCGTGTGTGTGTGTGTGTGTGTGTGTGTGTGTGTGCACGCTTGTGGTGTGTGTGTGTGTGTGTGCGTGTGCGTGCGTGCGTGTGGGTGTGTGTAAGAGACAAATATGTATCTTAGTTGTGTGCAGTTAGGGTTAGGGTTCCAATTTTTTTTTTTTTCTGATTTCCCTTCATTGTCTTCACCATCATTCAGAAGTGACGGTTGCAGAAGTGGGAGTTTCAGGGTGTGTTTTCAGAGGTTTTATGGAGCTAGCCGTTCTGGTGGCTGGTTCGTGCTGAGCAGGGGCTCCCGAGCTCCTGGCTGATCTGCAGTTCATACTCAGGTGGTCGGGTCGGTCCGAACGGGGATCGGCGCCGTTTCCGGGTCACGTGCAATAACGGCTCCCAGCGGCCCGGCGTGCGACCACGGGCTCGGCCAATAGCGGTCCTCCCAGCCGGGCGTGCGACGAGGGGCTCGGCCAATGGAAATCCTCTCAGCTGGTCCGCACGCGGGCATCTGTAATTGCATTATTTCACAGATGCCTTTAACTCGTGTGGAAACATCCTTAACATGGGGGGTGGGGGGGGGGGGGGGTTGACCCAGAAAAAAAGATGAGACACTACATGTGACGCATTCGGCACTGAGATGGAGAGCACTCTGTTGTTTGTGGGAGAAACGGTGGGGCAGTGGTTACCAAGGAGGAGGTTCTCACCATGTCCTCACCGGCGGATCTTCTCTGGGGGGGGGGGGGGGGGGGGGCTTGCTCTCATTAGAGTGTTTGCACTCCCCACTGGGGTGTATTTCTGCATTTGGGTTTACTTTTTGTTTCGGTGAAATCGGTCCAGTTTGCCTCAGAGCATTTTCTGACGCGCAGTGCCTCCGTCGTCCTGTAGGGGCAGCGTCCTCCTGCCTCGGGGCATCTTTTTCCTGTAATGTCCCAGCATGCCTTGTGCCAGTGCACGTGTGTGCCCGTGTCCACGGCCAGGATTACTGTTCCAGGCAAAGCTCCAGCAGGCGTTTCCACTCTCCGGCTACTGGTTTAAAGCTAGCAACCCCTGCGTGCCCTGTTCTTACCTTAAAATCTAAGACTCTTTATTAAAAAATACATGAAACACTTCAAAGGAGATGAAGGTACATCACTGAGGTGTTTTTGTGTATGGAATGCTTGAACAGCAGAACATTTTCAGTCTTAACACTGGCTTTGTGTTGCTCACTGTTTTTTTTATAGATATTTTTGCAGATTTTTGAGGAAAAAAATGAGAAACTCTTCAATGGTTTATCAAGAGAAGTGAGTTTGTGGGAGTGTGCTGGAGTAGGGAGGAAGTCTTCATTTAAAAGTGTGTGTATAATACAGCAGGTAGGACCCGGGCAAGCATTTAATGCCAGCCTCCGGGTGTGTATGTAAATGCGTGCGTGGTAGGTCCACTCTCACATATTTAATCGAGGATGTGTGTGTGTGTGTGGGGAATGTGTGTGTGTATATGTGAGTGTGTGTATGTGTGTGTGTCTGTGGAATGTGTGTGTTCAATTTGTGTGAACCCTGAAGCTTGTTGGCTTGGAAGGGGATTGGGGGGGGGGCGGAGTGTAGAGAGGGGAGGGGGGGGGGGGAGTCTAGAGAGGGGAGGGGAGGGGGGCGGAGTGTAGAGAGAGGTTGGGGTGTGGAGTCTAGGAGGGGAGGGGAGGGGGGCGGAGTGTAGAGAGAGGTTGGGGTGTGGAGTCTAGAGAGGGGAGGGGAGGGGGGCGGGGTGTAGAGAGAGGTTGGGGTGTGGAGTCTAGAGAGGGGAGGGGAGGGGGGCGGGGGTTGTAGAGAGAGGTTGGGGTGTGGAGTCTAGAGAGGGGAGGGGGAGGGGGGGGGGGCGGTGTGTAGAGAGGGGGGGGGGGTGGAGTGTAGAGCCCAGTCCGGGTAGCAGCCCAGTCCGTTAGCATCTGCTGTGCTGCGCTGGTAGCACAGGATCTGAGCTGAGCGGAGCTGGAGGAGAAGCGGCAGCAGCGGCTGCTGAAGTGTGTGAACACGCCGTCACTGAGCTGCTCAGCCGCGTGGAGCCACGCAGCCCGCGAACGCCACCGCAGGTACAGACGCCGGGTCGTCACGCCGACGGAGGGAGGGACGGAGGGAGGGAGGGAGGGAGGGAGGGAGGGAGGCGCGCAGGCAGGTCAGAGAGCAGCTGCTACCGTACGCGGGAGAGAGAGGAGAGGCTTCCACAGCGGCTGGCTCTGGATCGCGAACGACGGGTGAGTGCAGGAAAGGAGAGAGGATGAAGAGGAGGGATCGGTCAGGAAGGAGAGATTATGAAGATGGAGAGAGAGGTAGAGGAGGAATCGGTCAGGAAGGAGAGGATGAAGAGCAGGGATCGGTCAGGAAGGAGAGAGTATGAAGATGGAGAGGAGGAATCGGTCAGGAAGGAGAGGATGAAGAGGAGGGATCGGTCAGGAAGGAGAGGATGAAGAGGAGGGATCGGTCAGGAAGGAGAGAGTATGAAGATGGAGAGAGAGGTAGAGGAGGAATCGGTCAGGAACGAGAGGATGAAGAGGAGGGATCGGTCAGGAAGGAGAGGATGAAGAGGAGGGATCGGTCAGGAAGGAGAGGAAGGAGGATGAGAGAGAGGTAGAGGAGGAATCGGTCAGGAAGGAGAGGATGAAGAAGAGGAATCGGTCAGGGAGGAAAGGATAAAGGTGGAGAGAGAAGAAGAGGGATCGGTCAGGAAGGAGAGGATGAAGATGGACAGGGAGGTAGAGGAGGTTTCGGTCAGTAAGGAGAGGATGAAGATGGACAGGGAGGTAGAAGAGGTTTCGGTCAGTAAGGAGAGGATGAAGATGGAGAGGGAGGTAGAGGAGCAATCGGTCGAGACCCTTAAAAAGTCTCAAGCCGGATAGCTGTGTAGAAAGTGTGATTCTCAGGATTATATGAGAATTGTGTGTAACTGTTAGATAAACCGTAGTACTTTCTGTGTGTGGTTATCCCTGCTCTGAGATGCGAGGTAGGCTCTGCTTCCACGGAGTTCTGTTCTGATTGTCTTTATAAAATTCTTTGTAGGTATACAGTAGCCTTTACTGTATGACTAGGCTGTGTTTTACTGTTTGTTTCATTTAGTCTTTTTTCAGAACTTTTTCAACTTTTGTGTATCTGCGGTTTTCATGTCGTTTCTGTGTTTTGTTCCGACGTCATTTTATTTTGTCATTTTTTGCTAATTTTGTACAGGATGTAATTTGGTGTTCTACCCTGTGGTAGCCCACAGCTCGTGCACCTCCGTGTTTGAAATCTAATGAGAGAAATGAGTTGTTTGTGATGTGAAGTGCCTCTCTCTGCAGCAGCAGTAGTAATGCTTGTTGGTGTTCCTCTGATGCGTGATCCAATATTTAGTGGCCACTTCACTGGTTTTTGAAGTTTCTGTCTCAGATTGTGGGAGAAAAATAGCATGGAGAGAGTCCTGCATTATTTTTTGTATGAGGAAATGTCCATTTTGGAATGACTGGCTGAGAAATCGTGCCCTTTGATTGGTGTGTGCGTGTGAAAGGTGTATCGGGTTTGAAAGCCTGATCAGACTGTCCCAGGTGCAGTCATACCTGTGCCCCTGACACAGCTCCTGCTATGGTGGCAGTTTGCAGCCGGGACGGGTGCAGGGAGAGGGTCAGGGGGACGTCTCCTGGGTCCAGAGCGTGTTTAAAAGCAGCTGTGTACGGGGACGGGTGCAGGGAGATTTTGGGATATCTCGCTGGTTCAGGTCTCTTTCCCCAGGACCTTAAAAGACCGTAATAATCCGGGAGAAAGACGGGGAAAGCATTGCAGCGAAGCAGCCCGTTAATAATTCATAAAGAGCGTTTCATTTTTGATCACGGCTCTGTGGACATCGATTGCTCTGCGAAAGAGCATTAACCTGGTGAACCCTGATGCTCTCTGTTGTGAGTTTGTCCATCGCTGTCATGCACCTGCGTTTCTCTCTCTCTCCTCCACTCTTTCCCTCTGCCTCTCTCTTTCTCTCCACATTTCGCTATCCTTCTCTCTCTTTCTTTGTGCATCTCTCATTCCTCACTTCCTCTTTCTGTCCATCCTTCTCTATTCCCCTCTCTCTCTTTCTCTGTGCATCTCTCTCCCCCTCTTTCTCTTCCCATTTCTCTCTCCATCCTTCTGTCTCTCTCTTTCTCTGTGCATCTCTCAACGTGTCTCTCTCTTTCTCTCCTTCTCTTTTCATCTTTATCTATCCCTCTCTTTCTCTGTGCATCTCTCCCTCCCTCTCTTTCTTTTTCTCTCTCTCTCTCTCTCTAGCAGGCTGTACAGCAGGGCTAAATCATTCCCACAGCCGGAATCGAACCCGCAGCCCCTCGGTCATGTGCCCCGGCTCCCTAGCCCTCGTCCTCCTCTCCTGCGCCCCCCCCCCCCCCCCCCCCCCCCCCCCCCCCCCCCCCCCCCCCCCCACGTCTGTTGACTCTTTTTCCCGCCTCTTTCTTTCGCAGAATACAGCCGGTTCGAGGCGAAGATCCATGACCTGCGCGAGCAGATGATGAACAGCAGCATCAGCTCGGGGTCCGGCTCCCTGCGGACCAGCCAGAAGAGGTCGCTGTACGTCAGGTGAGAGACGGGCGGACCGCCGCGCCTCGCGTGATCCGTCTGACCGTAACGGGGTCCGGCGCGGTCGCTGACGAGCGGCCTGCCGCACGGTCCCGGGACAACGTGCCATTATTTCGCTGGTCTTACTTTTATTTGTGTTTACTGTGAGACGCGTTGGGCGTCAGTTAGCCTCGTCTTAGCTGTGATACAGCGGGTGTGGCGGTGTGGTCTACATCTCCACGTGGTTACAAGACCCCCCCCAACCACACACACACACACACACACACACACACACACACCCCAAGCTGCAGTGCTTTAGTGATTTAGGAGCAGGGGAGGAGCGGGACGTCCCGTCAGCGGGTCCGTTTGTGTTTGGGAATGTGTAACCTGACCCTCAGGCCTGTGAGTGTGGGTCCTGGCCCTGCGGCATCACTACAAAAAAGGGGTCTTAAAAAAGTCTTCTAATGAGATTTAAAAGACTAAAAATCTTAAACTTGAGATTATTTCTCTCTCAAGTAGAAAATACTAGCTTGTGTTTCTTTTTGCTTGACAAATGAAATTGTCTTACCCCCATTGCCAAGTCTGGCTCACCTCATTGGAAATCTTATTTAGCAAAAAGAAGTTGCTCAAATAAGAGGGGGGGGGGGGGGCGCTCAGTGTGAGGAATCAACAGTCAGCAAGGCCTGGGTTGCCGTTGGTGGGGGGGGGGGTTATACTCATCTGTCCTCTGACTCATTCACCCATCCTCCCCTCCTCTTTTCTTTTCTTTCTCTTTTTATGATCTTTGTTGACAGATCAGATTGAGCTCGCCGCATCACACATCAACCGCCATTTTTGTTCTTTCTTTCTTTCTTCTTAAAAGAGATGTCATTTAGCTGTTTGTTTTATCTGCCATTTTATTTACGATCCTGTGCGCAGTGCTGACGTTTGTGCTGAATATTTTCTGCCCTTTTGATAATGGATGGGGGGGAGATAAGAAACGGAAAGGTCAAGACACAGTTATGAGTGACTGTTTTGGTATTTCGGGGCAAAACCGTGTTGTTACCTGTGATTGGTCAGTTCTACTGAGTGACACTGGCCCCTGCCTATCGCTCTGCGGTTTGGGGGCGGTCCGTTCTGACTTGGGCTGATCCAGCTGCTCAGCGCGGTGGCCTGGGCCCTGTTTCACAAAGGCAGGATTACTGAGTTAGCTGGACAACTGTGTCGAGTAAAACCTGGAACAGTTCTTTTTTACTTCAGTCCGTGTTCTTACTCAGTGCTGCTATCCAGCTAACTCAGTAATCCTGCTTTGTGAAACTGTGTGAACCATGAGTTCCTTTATCTAATCATTAGAATGAACAGAAACTAACTGAGTCACAATCTAAGAGTCCTGGTTCAGCTGTCCGGGGAGCTAAGTTACAGCTTTGGTCCCGCGCGCGCTAAATTCACTAGCGACGCTAACCTGAGCTAATTCTGGGTCTGAAGCAGGGGGGGCACTGTTAGCGCTCACCTCTCGCTTGGTAAGTTTTTGCGTGAGGCTCAGCGCAGCTCCGTGAGCCTCACGTCTCTAACGCCTGGAGCTCTGCTTTTCACTCCGACCTCCGAGACCGAGAGAGAGAGAGAGCCGCCGCACGCCGCCGGTTAGCTTCAGCGTGAGTCACACGGCAACCGCGGTCGACGGCAACGGCGTGGAGCGCCGAGCCGGGAGAGCGACGTCGCGGCGGACGGGGATAAACGCGCGAGCCCCCCGGCGTGCGTGCGTGTGCAGAAATAATGGGCCTCTCGACCTTTTCGCTCGTGCGGTTCCCGTTGGAGACGAGGAAGGGGTTCGCGCGGCGGGCCCTGAGAACACGATGTTCGCTAACGAGCGCGTCGCGCAGGCGGGCCCCCTCGAAACGAAACGGAACGCGGTCCGCGCGCGGGCCAGGGCGAGGGGGAGGTTTTACTCCTCACAGGGGCGGCTCAAATTAGCGAAATAAAATCTGGAAAAAAAATAAAACTCACCGTCTGTTTTATTTTTGAAACGAGAGCCAGCGAATCAGCGGACTCCCGATGACATATGGGCGATTCTGACGCCCTGTGGCGAAGCGCTGGCTCGGGAGGGGATGTGATGTCATGTCCTGACTCGCGGGGTGAGCGAGCAAGCGAGTGAGTGGGCGAGGGAGGGATGGAGGGAGGGAGGGAGGGAGGGAGGGAGGGAGGAGGCTTGTCAGCCAAAGTTTTCGGGAAAAACAAAAAGGCGCTCTGCCCGGACGTGACTGGAGTGCGCTTTTCTCGCGAAGGCGCGATTCCCTCTGTGTCCCGCCCGCGGGCGCCAGGAAAGGCCGGCCGCGGTGTTTCATTAAAGCCGCGGCTTTCTGTGGTCTGCTCTTCAGCAGCGAATCACCCGCCTCGAACACACGGCTCTGTCCTATCAGAGAGCCCAGCGCGAATCACCCGCCTCAAACACACGGCTCTGTCCTATCAGAGAGCCCAGCCGCGAATCACCCGCCTCAAACACACGGCTCTGTCCTATCAGAGAGCCCACCCGCCTCGAACACACGGCTCTGTCCTATCAGAGAGCCCAGCCGCGAATCACCCGCCTCAAACACACGGCTCTGTCCTATCAGAGAGCCCACCCGCCTCGAACACACGGCTCTGTCCTATCAGAGAGCCCAGCCGCGAATCACCCGCCTCACACACACGGCTCTGTCCTATCAGAGAGCCCCGCCGCGGCCTCCGCCATCTTCTCCTTATTCTGGCCTGGGTGGAGAACGGCCATCTTTGAAATAAAATGTTAGATTTTTTTTTTTTTTTTTTTTTGAAACTGCTAATATGAGTTTCTCTGAGGTAATTGCATGTAGGCCTCCAGCCGCCATATTGTGGCCTCTCAGGTGAGTGTGGATCGTTGCCTCCTCCTCTGGGACGAAAGCTGCAGAGCCCTCATCCTTCAGGGACAACTGCTCATTTCACAGTGAGCAGCTTAGCTATCTTTTTATGTGATATAAGTACAGAATAATACACACATACACACACACACGTAAACGTGCACACACACAAACACGCAGATACACGTGCACACACATGCACACAGACACACACACACACAGATACACACGTAAACGTACACACACACAAACACGCACATACACATGCACACACATGCACACACAGACACACTCACACAGATACACATGTATAAACGTGCACTCACACACATTCATAAATGTGCACACACACACACACAGGTACATACATATAAACGTGCACACACACATATTCATAAATGTGTGTACACATACACAAATATAAACATGCACACACACACACACACAAACACACGTGCACTCACACATGCACATGTACGCAGACACACAACACACACGCACAGTTGTCTGTATTCAGGCCCTTCTATAATAGGATTATCCCAGTGCCAGTGGATTTCTGAAAGATTTAAGCTAAAAACTAGTCTTTGAAACCGTCCTGGCTTTGCTGTGACGGATCCTGGAGCATTTTCTGGAAGACGGCATTTATAAAAAAAAACCAATCTTCTTAAGATTATGTTTCTCCAAACCTGTAACTAAATGGGGGGGGGGGATGATTTCCTTCTTCTTTCCAGCTAAGTTGTGCCGCGGTGGAAGATAAGATGCTGGAGACGTTTTTGTATTTTCCCTCCAACTCTACTGTCAGTTTGAAGACATGTTCTTTGAATGTGACTCTTGTCTAAAAAAATGAAATATAAAGAAGGAAAATTTTGATTTTAGTGTAAATAGTCAAGTGGTATCTGTCTGTTACCTTCAAGGTAATCAAGAGATATTTACATAAACATTTCGTCCGGACTGTAATTTTCCTAATCGAATTTAGGTTTCTTAATCCTGAAGTAATTGGTACTTGAAAGCAGAGTTCTGGTCATTCAGATGTTTTATTTTGTGATTAAAAAAAAAAAAGATTTTTGGTTGTCTTTGAAAACAAACCTGGATGTAGTGCAAATGTTTTTTATTGTCTCTGGCTTCTCCAGGAGTTCAGTCTGCATACAGCCCTGGTTGTTGTAGCATTAGGTCAATAATTAAGTGCTCCTGGTCCAGATGAGAAAGCTAAGGGAGCATTGTGTAGAACAATCTGGATGATGTCACATCTGGTCATGCGTTTACCAGTTTTTTGTGCAAAATTTTAATTGGAAATATATTTCTGAGCGAGAAAGAAGGGAGGGTGGAAAGAGACAGGCCGTTTTACAGCGCTGATTAACACCGCCTCAGCATTTGTCACCTGCGCCAAAGCGGAAAAGTAAAAGACAGACTCTCGTTACTGGTGAACCCCTATAAAGGGGTTTGCAGTGTGAAATGCTCAGTTTCCCGAAGAGAGCCCGCGTGTTGCAAAACCGAACTCAGAACTGTAAGTGCAGCAGTACTGCAGCCTCTAAGACTCAAGTCTTTATGTGTCACAAGTGTTGAGCATGCTGAACCACACAAACAACGGTTCAGTTAAATAGAGTAGGCAATAATAATCGTGGAAAGATAATAATTGTAATAATCCTGGGGTGTGCGGTCGGGGGTATTAATTTGCAATCAAAATAGGCAGTAAAAACAACAGTTATCATTAAACACGACAAAATATCTCTCCATCGCTTTCTCCTTGTCTTTATCTCAGTTTCTCTCCATCTCTTTCTCTCTTTCTGTTTTTCCTCTATCCATCTCATTCTCTGCATTATGTATTTCTCTACCTTTGATCCATCTCTCTTTCTGTCCCTCTCTCTCTCTATCCTCTCTCTCTATCTGTCTCCTCTCTGTATCTCCTCTCTCTCTTCTTCTCTCTCTATCTCCCTTTCTCTCTTTCTCCCTCTCTCTCTCTCGCTTCTCTCTCTCTCTCTCTCTCTCTCTCTCTCTCTCTCCCTCTTTCTCTCTCCCTCTCCCCCATCTCTCGTTCCCCAAATTTGGGAGTGATTGTAGTGTATAATTGATGAAGCGGTGCGGAGGATGTTAGTTACTTCAGCTCCAGTTGCCGGGGCGATACGCACACATCAGTGCCCCTGGGTTAGAGGGCCAGGCTGTGTCAGGGGACAGCTCCATCACAGGAGCGACCCGGCCTGCAGATCAGAGAGGAGCCATCGCCCACACTAATGCAGCCCCCTGCCTGTTTCACTTCGGTCCTCGGCATTGTGTGTGTGTGTGTGTGTGTGCGTGTGTGTGTGTGTGTGTGTGTGTGTGTGTGTGTGTGTGTGTGTGTGTGTGTGTGTTGTGAGTGTGTGTGTGTGTGTGAGAGCATGTGATGTGTGTGTGTGTGTAGGTGTGTGTGCGTGAGTGTGCGTGAGTGTGCGTATGTGTGCGCTTGTGTGTGTGTGTGTGTGCGCGTGTGTGTGTGCGCGTGTGTGTGCGTGCGTGTGTGTGTGTGTGTGCGTGCGTGAGCCTGTGCGGATGTGCATGCATGCGTGTTTGTGTGTGTGCATGTGAGTGTGTGCGTGTCTGTGAGCATGGGTGTGTTGTTGTGGAATAAATATAATCCACTCGTTAGCTTTAGTTTTAGAAGGACCGCTGTGATAAGGCACTCTTAGAATTCACGGTACATCGGTACGGTGCTTTCTCTGAAACACAGCCGCAAGCTCTCTGATACTCTCAGCTTTTACATCAAAACTGTATGCTTAGAACATTCTGCATTGTTCTAGCACACATTCTTCTTGTTCCAGCTGAATCAACTCTTAAGTAAAACACGATTATCTTACATCAGTGCAAGACAACTTTATTTACAGCTGAAGAATGGATGGTTAATGTAGCGCCTTAGCCTTGCTTGTTTAATCACCTCTCTCCCTCCCTCTCCTGTTGCTGGGTGTTCCAGGGCGCTGTTCGACTATGACAAGACCAAGGACTCGGGCCTCCCCAGCCAGGGCCTGGACTTCAAATTCGGGGACATCCTGCACGTGGTGAACGCTTCGGACGACGAGTGGTGGCAGGCGCGTCAGGTGACCCCGATGGCGAGGTGGAGGAGATCGGCGTCATTCCCAGCAAGAGGAGGTACGGCCCGGCACCCCAAATTAACGTCCTGTCCCGCTCGCCATGTTTACCGACCATCCATCCCTCCATTATCTATACCCGCTTATTCCTGGGCAGGGTTGGGGGGGGGGGGGTGCTGGAGCCTATCCCAGCATGCATTGGGCGAGAGGCAAAAGGTCGACAGTTCCTCACAGGGCATACACACCACTCATACAGTGTTACAAGCAAACCTGTCCCCAACACCTTTTTTCTTCATTATTCAAGCATTTCCTGTAACATAAAAATAAGGAATGATAAAATAACTAAAATAACTACGAGCAGCATCCACGTTACCCTCCTCGTGTCAGAATTGCTGAAGATAAGCGGGTTTGGGCGTGGCTGGCGTTGGGTGGGGAGAGAGGTCCTGGGGGGTAATAGGATGCTGCTGGAAGTGCTGTGGGTGTCCTGTAGGGGGGCGCTCTTTCCCCCCAGAGCAAATCAAATTCAGTACCTCTTTTCGCAGCATCGTCGACGGAAAGAGAGAATTTAGTCTTGGGTGGACCCGCCTGGTGAAATTTAGATCAAATGAATTGCACGGAGGTAGTGTGTCTGGGTCATTAGCTTCAGGTTTTTTAAATAGACTGAGGACACTGTGTGCTGATCATAAGACAGACGCCCACGCTTTGTCGAGCGCCATACGCTTCACTGCGTAATTACTTTTAGATGATGATGATGATGATGATGATGATGATGATGATGCGTTTCCTGTTCTTTTGTGTCTGGAGTCTGTCATCCCTTCCTCCGCCTCATTTGTGTGTGTGTGTGTGTGTGTGTGCGTGTGTGTGCGTGCGTGTGTGTGTGTGTGTGCGTGTGTGTGCACCCGACCGACGTCTGCTGTTCTTTCTGCTCAAAGAGCTCGTCATCCACCTGAGTGTGCCCTGTGACTTAGCGGTTTAAAGCTCGCTCGTCGCCCCTCGTTAGTGTCGTTAGGGCTCGATCGCCTCGCCCCGCACTGCTGCCGACTCCTCGCTGAAAAGGCTTTTGTTTCGCCAGCCGTCTCCCGGCCTTCGGATTATTTGACATAACGGCCTTTATGAAAACGAGAACGTTCCCTTTCAACTGCTAACGTCTTTCTGGTACTGTTAATTCTTTTTTTGATTATTGTTAAAGTATGATTATTTCAGCAATAAAAAGTAGCCGATTATTTTGAGTGTTTAAGAGGCAAGTAGAGATTGCAGTGTTGGGTCAGTTTTTTTGTTTTGTTTAACTTTTAGAGTGAATGTTACGGTTTAGGGTCAGTTTGTTTTGGTGTTAATTTGGCTTTTAAGTAAGTGTCGTTTTTATCGGTTTGCGTTTGCTTTTTAAATAAATGGTATGGTGCTGGTCCAGTTGTTTATTTGGCTTTTTGAGTAAATGTAGTGAGAGGGTCCTCTCCCTTTTTCAGCCCACGCGTACCTGATTACATCCTTTACCCAGCATTCCCTCTGGTGCCTGACTGAGCCTATCAGACCAGCTTTAGCCACGCCCCTGTTCCCTATCTGTCAGCTGTGCTTCTCTCAACAGCACTGATGACATCATCTCAAAATAAGAAGCTGCAAAAAAAAAAAAACACATCGATAAGCTTTGGCTGATTTAGCCATCTCTGAATCACAGTTTTTCCGCTGAAATATGTGACTATTTTAAGAAAGCAGAGAAATTGTGAGTGAGGCGTCTGGGTTTTGGTTTAGTTTGATTCTCGTTTACATGGCGTAGCATGTTATCTGGGCGAAAGCGTACAGTAAAGAGGAGAACAGAGACCTTTCAGCCCATCTAGATTCCTCATTTACCTACAGAGCATCCAGCACTGCGATGGAGCATCCAGCCTGGATTTAAACACCCACCAGGGTCTCTGTCTCTGTCTCTGGGCGGCAGTGTAGCACAGTGGGTAAGGAGCTGGTCTTGTAACCTAAAGGTCTCAGGTTCAATTCCCCTGTAGGACACTTGAACAAGGTATTGCTTCAGTATATATTCAGTATATCCAGCTGTATAAATGGATGCAGTGTAAATGCTGTGTATAATGTTGTGTAAGTCGCTCTGGATAAGCGCCTCTGCTAAACACCTGTAATGTAATTTTATGTATCTGACCTGCTGAACCGTTCCACACACCGGCAGCAGGCCGTCCTCCTCGCAGTGGGACCCACACACACACGCACACGCACGCGCACGCGCACACACACACACACGCGCACGGGCGCCAGCGTGACTGCCTGTGTGCTTCTGAGCAGCGCTGCACTGACCTTTCACCGCTTCAGGGCGGATGATGTCATGGTACGCTTGGGATATTTAAAAAAAATAAATAAATAAAATTAAAAAAAAATAAGCAGGAGCCTCTTCGCCTTATGAATTTCTAAGTAGGATATGTTGTCTCTTGTTTTTATGGTTTTCAGATGTCAGGGCGCTCGGTGCTTATTGTGGCCCCCGAGGCGCTGGGGCCCTTTTCAGTTTTAAGGTGAGGCGCATATACGCTGCACCGCTGGGTCACAAACCGCAGCGGAAATGATTTAACTCTTCAGGCGCTGGAGAAAATCTGAAAAGCGCTCCTGCGGATCCGTGAGCTAAAACTAAAGTTGAAGCCAGCACGCACACAGGCCTTCCAGGACCGGAGTTGAGTTGTCTGTCCCCGGCTGCTCTGATTGGTTAAATCAAGGCTGTGTGGCGGGAAAGGGAAAGTGCCGTGCTCGTGGAAACGGGCGTTTTTGATTGGCCGTAGATCCCCGGGAGGGGCGGACGGACGGACGGACGGACGGGGACGTGTGGTCCCTGTTAGCCATGGCAGTCTGAGTGCCTCTCGCTCTCCAGATGTACCCACAATGCACCTGGCTTCCTCCGGCTCTCTCTCTCTCCCTGGTGGAGCAGTGATTGACGGATGGTAATTGGCTTCTCACATCCCCCCCCCGCCTCCTGTTTCTCCGTGACGATGGAGAACCAGCAGGGTGGAGATTGCGCTCGCTGCTGTTCTCTACCTGGATATGTTCTGCATTATGAAAAGACTGGAGCTTCTTAAAAACTTTCTTTTCTTTAAGGGGGCGCGGTGTTCTTTTCTTTCTAGGGTCTTGATTAAGTTCTTGATTTCTGAAGTGTGTAAATCTCGGGGCGTAGACATGGCGGTTCAGACTGCTAAATTCGGTGGCAGGTGTCGGCTTCTGAAAATAGCTATAATGTGGATTAATTTCAACCAAAGGTTTTTTTATTTTTATTTTAAGT
The DNA here is from genome assembly GCA_025169545.1 of Anguilla japonica. Lineage (NCBI taxonomy): Eukaryota > Metazoa > Chordata > Actinopteri > Anguilliformes > Anguillidae > Anguilla > Anguilla japonica. The sequence goes on from CM045886.1 coordinate 5,068,151, forward strand.
GGGTTTTTTTGTTGTCGTTTCTGTACTTGAACCCTCAATACATGCTTTCAATGGAAGACTTTTCATCGGTTCGAGGACAGCGCTGTGGATGTAATCTAACTGGTGTTCATTATGAACTAACAATTATAAGTCAATAAGGATAACTGTTGCGTTGCACGTTTACTTTCGACAGCAGTTTTAGAGGGCAAATACAGAAGGGCGGGGCGTGGGGGGTGGGGGGGGTGATGTTTCACAAAAAATGAATAAATACTTCTAGAAGTTTCTCTGCTCGACCGAAAATAGCTCCTCAGCAGCTGCTGTGAAATGGCACGGCAGCACGAGCTGCCTGAGTGATAATAGAAGTCGCGTTGGAGAAAGTTGTTGGTTCACTCCGGAGTCTATATGTGTCCCAGAGGCCTCTGTTACAGAGAGAGAGAGAGGGCGAGAGAGAGAGAGAGCGAGCGAGACTTCATTGCAGTAAGAATAGCACAGCCTCTCCATGTGTTAATTACAGGTAACACCTCTCACCCATTTTAAGGAGGTGGAGGAGAGGGGGGGTGGGACGGGGGGGGGGGGGGGGTAAATGAGGTTTTAATGTGTGAGAAGCTTTGAAGTGGATGCTTCTGTCTGCCTGTCTTTCAGTCTCTACCACCTTCTTCCAGTCCCCCCCCCCGCCCCCCCCAGTCCCCTCCTGTCCCCTCCTGTACCCTCCCTGTCACAAGTTCCACTTGTTCCAGTAGGAGTTCCACAATTGAGCAAGGTACTTAACCTGCATCGCTGCAGTATATATCCGGCTGTATAAATGGATGATGGAGTGTAAATGCTGTGTCAAAGCTGTGTGAGTCGCTCTGGATAAGAGCGTCTGCTAAATGCCTGTAGTGTAATGTTAAAACCCACTTTAAAATTCGGTCTGGCTTGTCAGTGGGAATGAGCTGATCCTTTCGGGGCTTGAGTATGTGGACCATTCCGTGGGCCTGTGACCCGTTAGGAAGAGGGAGGGGGGTAGGCTCTTGCTCATCAGTCCCTGATCTGTTCTGTTCCCCCCCCAGGGTGGAGAAGAAGGAGAGGGCCCGGTTAAAGACCGTCAAATTCAACCCCAAGTCCCGGGAAAAGGGGGTGAGTAGCACTGTGTGTGTGTGTGTGTGTTTGTTTGTCTGTCCGTTTGTGTGTGTGTGTGTGTGTGTCTGTGTCTGTCCGTCCGTCCGTCCGTCCGTCTGTGTGTGTCTGTCTGTGTGTGTGTGTGTGTGTGTGTGTGTGTGTGTGTGTGTGTTTGTCTGTCCGTCGTCTGTCTGTCTGTGTGTGTCTCTCTGTCTGTCTGTGTGTGTGTGTGTGTGTGTGTCTGTCTGGCTGTCTGTGTCTGTCTTTGTGTGTGTGTGTGTGTGTGTGTATGTGTGTGCATTTCTGTGTATTTGTGTGTTCAAAGCTAATTCTATTTAGTTAATACTGAGAAATTTGGAAAGAGACCTCCAGTTGCATTAAACTATATTCCTGTTGTCTTATATTAGATTTTTTACTGCTTCAGATCTTTCATTTATCTGCTGTCTCTGTGTTTCCTTGACTAAATGTATATTATAATAAAGGGCTGTTTTTGTACTGTTGTTATACTGTCAGTTACAGCAGCAGTAGGTAAATAACTTAAAACAGAAATGTGTGTTTGTTTCTTCCTCTGAAATGTTTGTTAATCTGTGTAGCTTCTCACCGTATCACTTAATTGAATGTACTAATCTGGTTCTGAGGCTTGTACGTGAGAAGCTAGTTAACAGCATGTTTCTCGACCACTTTTTCGAGTCCTTGTGGCGACGCCCCCGCACCGGCGAATGTTTCCTGACCTAATTAACCTCGTAGCTCGTACCGTGTGAAAAACCCTGTGCTGTGTGAGCGAGGCTCGCTGCCTGTCCTAACACAGCACCACAAACCATGCATGAACTCTCCAGTGAAAATTTAAATAAACAAACAAACCAAAAAAAAAACCTGTACGCTTGGCATTGATGTCAAACTGCTTCCTGTTTCCTGTTCACACCTTCTCCGCTGTCCTCCCTCTCCTTTAGTTTGACCTCTCTACTCTTTCTCCTGCACACGCTCCTGTCCTGTCCTCCGCCTACCCCTGTGCATTCTGGGATACCCGTAACTCACCTCTGACCTCACTAGAGTCCCACTAGTGGCCGAATGAGATGATTGACAGGCCCTGGCAGGTCTGGAACATTCCGGGCCTGTTTCACAGCCGGTTCATTCCCCGCGCACTGATAACAGCAGTGAGGCCCAATAGCACCTCCCTCTGCAGCAGCACCTCCCTCCCTCTGCCACAGCACCTCCCTCTGCAGCAGCACCTCCCTCTGCCGCAGAACCTCCCTGTGCAGCAGCTCCCTCTGCTTCATCTCCCTGTGGAGGACTTCCCCCTCTGCAGCACCTCCCTTTACAGCAGCACCTCCCCTGTGCAGCAGCACCTCCCTGTGCAGCAGTACCTCCCTCTGCAGCAGCACCTCCCTCTGCCGCAGAACCTCCCTCTGCAGCAGCTTCTCCCCTGTGCAGCAGCACCTCCCTTTACAGCAGCACCTCCCCTGTGCAGCAGAACCTCCCTGTGCAGCAGTACCTCCCTCTGCAGCAGCACCTCCCTGTATAGCAGCACCTCCCTCTGCAGCAGCACCTCCCTGTGTAGCAGCACCTCCCTCTGCAGCAGCACCTCCCTCTGCAGCAGCACCTCCCTCTGTAGCAGCACCTCCCTGTATAGCAGCACCTCCCTTTGCAGCAGGACCTCCCTCTGCAGCAGCATCTCCCTGTGCAGCAGGACCTCCCCCTCTGCAGTAGCACCTCCCTCTGCCACAGCACCTCCCTCTGCAGCAGGACCTCCCCCTCTGCAGTAGCACCTCCCTCTGCCACAGCACCTCCCTCTGCAGCAGCACCTCCTTCTGCAGCAGCACCTTGATGTGCAGCAGCACCTGCTTCTGCAGCAGCACCCCCCTTTACAGCAGCACCTCCCTGTGCAGCAGTACCTCCCTCTGCAGCAGCACCTCCCCCTGCAGCAACACCTCCTTCTGCAGCAGCACCTTGATGTGCAGCAGCACCTGCTTCTGCAGCATAGCAGCACCTCCCTCTATAGCAGCACCTCCCTCTGCAGTTACCATGGCGTGTTACCGTGGCGCGTTACCATGGCGCGTTACCGCAACGCGTTACCATGGCGCGTGAGGGTACGCTGAGCCGACAGCAGCTCCTTCAGCAGCTCTGTCTGAGCTGTGAGCCTGATACCTGTGCCTGAGCGGCCCAGGTGCTAATCCCCTCACGCATTCTCAGCTGCAGTTTGGGATGGAAATATTTACCCTTTCCCTCCACATCCCTTTTGCATGCAGAGGAGCCTTTGGGTTCTAAAAGGGAGTGTGATGTCATTGTCTGACCCCCCCTTAACCTATTCACCCCTGCTTTTCACACTCAGCTTGGCTTTGGCTTTTAAAATAATATTTATTATTTATTTAGTCTTTTTTTGGGGGGGATTATGTTGGCCGTTTTTTGGGTATTGGGACCAGCTGTCCATTTCACACGTGGAACTGACTTTGTCGTCATTTTTGAGGTGAAATAAATGATGAGACAGTGAATGTCCTCAGCTGCATGAAAATTTTTTTCCTCAAGCACATAAGATTACATAAATGTCACACACAAATGCAAACACGAGCCCAAAACAGCGTGCAATATTTGTTCATAATTACACTTTTACTGTATATAGTACTGTTTAAATTGTTATTATTTTTATTATTATTATTATGATTATTATTATTATTATTATTATTATTATTGTACGCTTGGCATGCAGCTCCTGCCTCTACTTGACCACAGAGTCAGATTCCAGGAAACCTTTTATTTATTTATTTATTTATTTATTTATTTATTTATTTATTTATTTTAAAGGCGGGGCTTTTGTTTCTCGCCAGCGTTAGCCACGCCCCCTTTTTCCTCCCTTCCCTCGTTTTTTATTTGCTTTTATTCGCCCCCCCCCCCCCCCCCCCCTCTCTTCCTCAGCAGTCAGTCAATGACAAGCGTAAAAAGAATCTCTTTTCCCGAAAATTCCCTTTCTACAAGAACAAGGAGCAGAGCGAGCAGGAGACCAGCGACGCTGACCGTAAGTACGTCGGGGCGAGCAGCGCCCGAGCAGCGACAGGACAGGGCCGCCTCTCCCGCCCCAGGACCAGCTAGGCACCGGCGGACACACACCGCCCCCCCCCCTTCCCCCCGGCAACACCACAACCGGCACAGGAAGGCCACCTCCGAAATTTTATCCGTCCTAAAAATTCAGATGGTAATGATTGGCATCCTAGGCTCTGAAGTGCACGGTTTTGTTGATGGATTTAATGTATCAGTTTGATTTGATTTGATTTGATTTGT
>CM045886.1:5077500-5092500 GCA_025169545.1 Anguilla japonica
TGCTGTCATCCAGGCAATGTCAGTTTTTCATAACACTCTCCAAAAATAAAAAATTTAAAAAAAGTTAATTCCAGTCAGTGATCTCGGTGTATAAAATTATCTTGGTGGTCTTAATTTAGGGTGTGAATGTCAGCACAAGCTTGTTAATTTATCTAGGAGCTTTGAGAATAACACTGACTGGTGAAAATGAAAATTAGAGAAACTGCTTTCTACAGTATGCGCTGGCTGAAACACAGCAGGGATGTGATGAGAGATTCTCTGTCTCTCTCTCTTCAGACACAACCAGACCAAAGCGTGACTATGAGGTGGACGCCAGGGACTACCATTTTGTGGTGTCGCGCGAGCAGATGGAGAAGGACATCCAGGATCACAGGTTCATCGAGGCCGGGCAGTACAACAACCACCTGTACGGCACCAGCGTCCAATCGGTGCGCGAGGTGTCGGAGAAGGTCAGTGTCCTTCACGCTCCAGGCCCGAACTCCGCTCCAGGTTTTCATGGTTTCTTCCCAGTCAGGAGCAGGTGTAGGGAGGTGTCGGAGAAGGTCAGTGTCCTTCACGCTCCAGGCCCGAACCCCGCTCCAGGTTTTCATGGTTTCTTCCCAGTCAGGAGCAGGTGTAGGGAGGTGTCGGAGAAGGTCAGTGTCCTTCACGCTCCAGGCCCGAACTCCGCTCCAGGTTTTCATGGTTTCTTCCCAGTCAGGAGCAGGTGTAGGGAGGTGTCGGAGAAGGTCAGTGTCCTTCACGCTCCAGGCCCGAACTCCGCTCCAGGTTTTCGTGGTTTCTTCCCAGTCAGGAGCAGGTGTAGGGAGGTGTCGGAGAAGGTCAGTGTCCTTCACGCTCCAGGCCCGAACTCCGCTCCAGGTTTTCGTGGTTTCTTTCCAGTCAGTAGCCAGTGTGGGCCTTGGAGACACAAAGGTGTGCGGAGTCTTTAGCCAATCAATGAGTGAAGAGTTATGAGTTGAATTACGCGCTTAAAGTGCATGAACACACCAGAAAATCAGCAGACACGACTTGGGATTGAGATCCCCAATTCACTGTCTCCAGATACTTGGCTTTTGCCATCCAACAGTTTTCTAAACCATAAGAGCCAAGTTTCCCATGCTATATCACAGCAGAGAACAGGCATTCCCACAGTGGTGTCCCTGCTCATGACCCTTAAAAAATTTTTTAGAAGATACGCGGAATTGGGAGTGTGTCCCTTCAGCGGGAGAGAGAATTAACTTCTGACGTCACGGGACAGACTGTCTGCTGCACCTGAAGTATCCGTGGTCGTCGTTTCCCCAGAGTTTGTGGTTCACCAGTGAAAATGATTCTGACGTTTTTTTCTGAGTTTACAGTTAGTTGCTGTGGCTGAGCTGTGTTTCTCTCTGCTTGTGGCGTCTCTCACCTGAGTGTTTGTCTCCCCCTACAGGGCAAGCACTGCATTCTGGATGTGTCTGGAAACGCCATCAAGAGGCTCCAAATCGCTCATCTGCACCCTATCGCTATCTTCATCAAACCAAAATCCGTGGAAAATATTCTGTAAGTAGAAAAAAAAAAAAACAAACAAATAAATACATTTTTTTTTTTTAAAATATATAAATAAGCTGTTTTGTTTTGCATGTATTTTAAGTATTTAAACGAATTCTCTTCCCTTAACCTACATCAAGAGCTTCCGGCGAAGCTTGTGTTCACACGTTGGCATCACTGTTTTAGAGTTGAGCGCAACCTCGCGCAGTACGATAGGCCACTGCAGTTTATCTAGCCTGGCGTGTGTGTGTGTGTTTTTTTTTTTTTAAGATACATTTTTAATAAAAAATAACATCGAATGATTGCTGCATTTACTTCTGGCAGCCATGTTTGCTCACAGAGTGCAGTCTTTTCAGAAATCGGACGTTTGTTTAATTTTAAAAAAAGCTTTACGGCAGGATTGCTGACTCACTTGTCCTCCTTTCTTCAGAGAGATGAATAAGAGGCTGACGGAGGAACAGGGCAGGAAAACCTTCGACAGAGCCATGAAGCTGGAGCAGGAGTTCACCGAGCACTTCACCGGTCAGTTCCCCTGCCCGCGTTTTACGCTTGTGTGTCCAAGGCTTCCATTTTTACATACAGTCCATTTACTTCCTGTTTTACAGAGTGCGGGAGATAGATGTTCTGAGACACTGTAAAACCTCCTGTTTTATGGAGTGCAGGAGATAGATGTTCTAACACTAAAACAGGAGGTTTTACAGAGTGCAGGAGATGGATGTTCTGATGCACTGTAAAACAGGAGATAGATGTTCTGACACGCTAAAACAGGAGGTTTTACAGAGTGCAGGAGATGGATGTTCTGATGCACTGTAAAACAGGAGATAGATGTTCTGACGCACTGTAAAATAGGAGGTTTTTCCGCGACACAAACGCTCTTTGTCTGCTTTGCAGCTATCGTACTGGGGGACACCCTGGAGGAGCTCTACAGTCAAGTGAAGCAGATCATCGAGGAGCAGTCTGGGCCCTTTATATGGGTCCCAGCCAAAGAAAAATTGTGAAGACGCAGAAGCTCTAGCTTTTCTTTATTTGATTTTTTTATTATGATTAATTATTGTTATTATTGTTTGATTTCTTTTTTTTTATTTTTTAACCAGCCTGGCCTGTTGTGTCTGACGGTGCTGGCTCCTCGCTCCAGGTGTTTGGGTGCACCTGCCCCTCGCTCCAGGTGTTTGGGTGCGCCTGCCCCTCCTGCCGTTACCTTTGAAGGTCGGGCCGTGGTCGTAGAATGGTTTCCATGGCAACCTATTTCTGGTTCTTCAAGACTGGAGTTTAGACCTCCTGATTGGATCATTGATGATTTCCTTCGGAGGGGGGTGGAGGGGTTGGACTGGGGGGAGGCACTGCCTGACCAGCAACTATAAGGGGAATTTACGGTACAATTCCTTAATGTTTAAGGGAGGTGACTTTCTGCGAAAATAATAAATAAAATCTAGATGCATATATATATATAATTTTATTATTTTTCATTACAATGGAAGGAAGTGCAGTCATGTGCATATTGGTTCATTAAAAACATGAAGCAAAACTTTGCACGTCATAGCTTTAACAGCATGTTTTGATTAATATATTTTTTCTGTCAAGCTTTTTTTTTTCTTAATTTGCCGTTCCTTTTTTTTTGTTTGTTTGTTTGTTTGTTTGGTTTTTTGGGAAGGCCTGTGTCTGAATTGCAGTTATCATAGCCTTGTTTTAATTTTACCGTACTGTTCCACGCGTATTTCCAAAACCCCAACAATCTGTTCACATCTGTCTGCCATTTTGTTTTTGATTTTTTGCACTAAACAGCTGCACGAGTACAAGATGGCGTGAGGTGTTTGTTAGAATGGTCCTCTGACCCGTACAGTAAGCAGCACCCCGTGATTAAAAACCGTTTTTCTCTCCACGGTCACCGGCTATTTTTCTGATCTTTTGGTGCTTCTGAGAATTCATTAAATGCAAACACAGCGATGAAATGGAGTGGCTGTTTTTCAGAAACCGAGATGTCCGTGCGCAGGCAGGGGGCAAAAAAACACTTGCGCCGAAACCGAAGGAATTTAATGTACACTGAGATTTTAACAGATATTTAACCCTCAGTAAACTGCCTATTTTGTTATAATAAAAAGTCTATATTGAACTTAAACTTAAACACTACAACTGTGGGAATTATTTTCTTTACATTGTCAGGCATATATAAATATAAATATATAGATATATAAATATAAATATGAATATATTTTTTCCTTTGCTCTTACCGTTACTTCCTTTGCCGTGTAAATTTCCTTTCTGAACGTTGAAACAGGAAAAGACCCATCCTAACAGACGAAGCCCAGGGGGTATAGGAATGCAGTATTTGGTATCAAGCAGTCGCAAAACAAGTAACCGTGGCAGCTAGTTCTCCTCTTACCTGGCCCTTCCATATGAATTCTCTGTGAGTTTTTTCATGTGATGTGCATGGTTTTTAAAGCAATAGTCTTTATTATATAAAAAATAAGTTTTAACTAAAAACGGAAAAAAAAGATGATGAAAAAATGACTCTTGTGTTTCTCACCTGGGGTTTGTGAAATGTCATATCTAAAAGCCGTAGCTACGCCTGGGGTTGTATAGGCTTCTCTTGTGTGGACATTGGCCATTTTACTTGGTTCTGAACAGAAGCGCTGTTTTAATTACAAGCCTTTAGTCCTCCATCCACCAGAGGGAGCTCTGCCCGGTTCCCCCTGCTCGTCCTCATGTTCCTCGGAGATGATGATTGTTTTCTATGAGACTGCTTTGTTCTTTTATCACCTCACCCCACCGCTTTTGTTACTCATTTTTGGACTGGATTATGTAAATAGCCTGTCGGCCTGATTCATTCCATTTGTCTAAAGAGGAGAACTGCTAATAAAATCTTTCTCTTACAATGCAGGGTGACTGTGGATCTTCATTGGTTATGGGGGTTCCTTTATGGTAAATGGACTGCATTTATACAGCGCTTTTATCCAAAGTGCTTTACAATTGATGCCTCTCATTCACTTATTCACACACACACACACACTCACACACCAACGGTGAAAGGCTGCCATGCAAGGTGCCAATCATCTCGTTGGGGGCAATTAGGGGTTAGGTGTCTTGCCTGGGGGACACTTCGACAGGCCCAGGGCGGGGGATCGAACCGGCAACCCTCCGACTGCCAGACAACCGCTCTCACCTCCTGAGCTATGCCGCCCCTTCATGCAAAATAGCGTCATTTTGAAAATCTAAATTTTTCTCATTTTGATGTGTGCAGTTATCTACATTGAGCTGAGGAACATTGAAAGCCTGCTGACTTTACCACGGAAGGTTTTGTTTAAATGGAATCGATATTGTGATTTTATTTTTTATTTTTGGGCATCTCTTTGGACTAAATGTAGTTGTTAAATGCTTGTTGTTTTGTTGACAATCATTGAAATGTTTTGAAAGAGAGGGTCCAGACCCGGGGGATTTTTTTTTTTTTCCCACCTGAACACTTTTTTGGAAAATTTCACTGATTTTTTACGTTAACAGATTCAGGGCAAGGTGGGGATTTCTGAGGAATATTTTGGGGGATGCATCATGCATCTGGCAACCTTATAATATCCCCCCCGATGGTGTCACCTCATCATGTAAGGAACAGTAGAGCGTATCGCAATGCTATGCCTCATACCACACATCAGCATATCGCTTCTGAATTGAAATATGTACTTTGCTACCAAATAATTAAATAAATAAATCAGCATTTATGCTCTGAGTTGTGGATCCCCTAATGTGGCCCATAGTGGTCCGTAGCGCTGCTGGTTTTCATTTTTCCCTTCTAATGCGAGGCTGATTTAGGCTCCGGACACTGAGTGTGAGTGGGCTCTGTGGTCGATCAGTAACAATCAAATTTTCAGGCCAAAAATAAAACTACCCAGCATTACTGGCCTTGAGGGCCAGCTGTTCTGGGGTAAAGACCGTGGTGTTGGGCTCTTCTGACTATTGAAAGGTGTAGGCCATATAAAACCTGATATGAAGTCCGGAAATTATATGATTGCACCATCTAGGATTACCTGGTATCCGGAGGAAACTGCCACAGCAGCCATTTTGATAAACGACAGTATTATAAAATAAGGTTTTACTGTCAATTAAACATTAACCCCAGCACTGGTTTATTGTGAAAAACGGAAACACAACTTCTGTTATCACCCTATTTGCTTAAAGCAGCTGATAAAAAAAAAAAGATGATGATGGCATTACTGGGCAAAAGATGAACTTGTTAACTCGTTACGGAACAGCACTAAAAACCCCATCCAAATTGATCTTGGGTTCTGGAAAGTCATTCAGAATTGCATTGCAAATATTGTCGGGGCAGCGAAGTGAAATATAGAGAATGTCAAACTGTAGAAGGAAAAAGAACGCTGCCTTGGCTTTAAAAATGTTTTAAAACTGAGAGGTGCTCACTGCAAGGTGGGGTTGAATTGGTTGTTGTTTCCGCAGAAGTCTACGGAAAACCACCCAAAATATGAGTGTTTAGAAGGTGGAGCACAACCAATGAAAGCCCCTCTGTGTGAGAGTGGCCTGTTCTGGAGGAAGGCCAAGGGGTTGGACGTGTCATTTTCAGGTGAGGGCTGTGTGGATCCTCACGAATTTCAGTGCAGAGAAGAAGAAGGAGGAAAAAAAAGAAAACTCAAAGCGCGAGCGGCGGCGAGAATTTATCGATACTCATAAAATAGTACCTACACACCCTGTGCGACTCGACCCTGTGCTGAAAATGCTCGTTTGTTTGTTTTGAACTTTGGAACTAATAACGGGAATATCACTGATATAGACTGCACTGCAATATATAAAGGGCCGCGAGTCTTTGAACCCTGCTGTCACCATGGCCGTCTGGAGTCTAAGTTGTGTTCTGCTTGTGCTTCCAGCCTGTGAGTTTCTCCGTACCCTAACTTTTATAAAATTAATTATTATTGAATTCCTAAACCCTACGTTTGATTCGTCTGGTCCGAGTAACGCCCTGCGTTAATTCTTGAAACTAGTATAGACACAATTTTATTAAAATTATTTACTTCCAATTTTAATGGGAGACCGTTTTTGTGTAACTTCGTATATTATGCAAGCGGGGATTAAAATGCATCTAAATCGAATAATATTTTTAGAAAATATTAAGTATATCACTGCTGAGAGACTTAACATATTTTTAAAATAAAAGTTAGTTGCTTATAGCTGCCAGGTATTGGCTTCATGGACGCTTTTAAGTGATTTTGAATGAATGCGCAACTGGGTATTAAATGTTAAAATGTCCTCTTAGTGTCCTGTGCTAGTGGAATAAGATGGTGCACAATCTCGGATCAAGAGAGGAACAAATGTACCGCCATGGCGAAGGCATTCTCGGACGCGGGTATCGGCCCTGGCTTGCAGTGCGTCAGCGATACTTCAGTCATTGGATGCGCGCGGAAACTCACGGTGAGCTACGTGCACAAGGCGCAAATGCACCGGAAAAAATGTTCTGGGCTACTACGTGTCATAGAAAACTGGTTAAATGTATGGACTGAGGTCTGTCCATAGTAGCAGTGATGCGCGGTGTCTTTTGTGTAGTGTAGACCTGGCTAAAGTGGAGAAAATCCATATTAATCAGTGTAGATATTTGTTGGAAAGGATGAATATGATTAATATTCAGGATTTCTTGAATGTTCTCGGTAAATGTACAGTAGTTCGAGTACAACGTGAAATAAATTATGCGGTGCTTGAAAAACAGGAACTGTATATATAAACTGTTATAAGGCTTTCAAGGATATTGTGTAAACATTAAAACTATCTTAAAATATTTTGTGTCTGGGGCGAAATACTTGGGCAAGAATACTGATCTCAGTATGTACTGAAGTCATAAAGGTTTAGATTAGGTTTTTATCCATATCCTAGTGAGAAATGAGTGAACAACGTGTCTAGATTATCGGTGGTTGTAACGAGTTTGCAAATACACTTCACTCCTTATTAATATTAATATCTCTTTCTAGAGCAATCACGCGGACGCGTTTTCAATGAGCGCTAAAGACGTGTACACCATCGGAAAGGAAACCACCTTCAAAGTGGCTGCCGGAGAGTCTGACGCCCAGGGTACAGTTAACGACTTTATTTTAAAATGGCTGGTTCCGAATAATTTATTAAAACTCTTACATTCTTTTAACTCTGAATCCTTGTGGTGCGGGGGTGGGGGTGTGGTAAGGTATTATTTACAGTTTAAAAGTTCTTGTTTATTAATAACCGACTTTAATAAACATACCAGTATATTGAAACTCATTCAGTCAAAAATAATCTTGTAGTGAAACAGTGGAGGGTAGTTATTACCTACTGTAATGTTGTTATATTTGTATAATTTTATTATTATTAGTAGTAGAGTAGTAATAGTAGTATTAGTATTATAAGGTGCTGAACAGTTTTATTGTTCCTGCACCACTGTGGAATGTGGTTGGGGGGGGGGGAATAAGATTTTGCCACTGCAGGAACCGCCGGCTTTAGCTTGGTGACTCTTGAATGTGCTGGTGGAGGTGCGGTTGTGGTCATTCATTAATTAATTCATTCATTTATTCATTCATTCATTCGTTCCGCAGGCACCGGGACCACTTACCACGCGGTGGCGGTGGTGAAGAAGAGCAACTCGGCGATCAACATCGACAACCTGAAGGGGAAGCGGTCCTGCCACACCGGCAAAGCCCGCACGGCCGGCTGGGACATGCCCGTCGGCTACTTGATTGACAGCGGCAGGATGTCCGTCATGGGCTGTAACATCCCGCAAGGTGTGTTGCCGTGGCAACCTTTTTACACGAGGTCCAGGGATACTGGTGTTAGTGGGGCAAGGCAATGGCAGAAACTGCTTAAACTGAGGTTTAAACCCGTGCACCGCGGGGTTTGTGTATTCTCCCCGTGTCCACGTGGGTCTCCTCCGGGTACTCCGGTTTCCTCCCACAGTCTAAAATTGCCCATAGGTGTGAGTGTGTGAGTGAATGGTGGGTGTGCCCTGCGATAGATTGACAGATCTGAGTTACAGCTTGTTGTTATCTCACAGATTAGGAGATAAGATGTTCCAGCGTGTGTGTGCTCTTGAACATGGGTGTCAAACTAACATTCTGCAGTTTCTGTGGGCATTTGAGGTTTCCATTGGAAAAAAAACAACAACATTTAATGCCGTTTGAACAAGCTGTGTGGATTTGTTGGCTGATCAAGGACTTAAACTTGCTTTCTCTGGCGGGACTTGCAAGTTGTACATTAAACAATGTTCATTAACATTGTATTGCCTGAATTTAGCGGACGCTCGTATCCAGGGTTTGAATGTTGATTGCAATGCGGGTTGCTCACAAACTGAAAGGTTTGGCTAGGGAATTGAACTCGCGAACCTTTAGTTTACGAGGCCGTTTCCTTACCCATCACACACTGCTGCTGTGCGCTGCACGGGGGTCCCTGTTAAACACGTTGTGCCCCCGTTCCTCAGGCGTGGCGGACTTCTTCTCGGCCAGCTGTGTCCCGGGGGCCCAGGCCGACCCCCCCTCCCTGTGCCAGCTGTGCGTCGGAGACGACGCGGGACAGAACAAGTGTGCCGCCAGCGCCAGCGAGCGTATTACTCCTACGAGGGGGCCTTCAGGTAACGTAGGGGGGGCGGGGGGCGACGCTTCGACCCAAAAACCGGGGTCTTCTTCAGGACAACCTCAGGGGGCCAGAAACACCCGCGTTAATTAATGACAGGCTCAGACTGTCAGCTCAGGTGCAGACAGGTGTGTTCCAGTAACCGGATCACCGTAAAGCAGTTCAGAAGCTATGTTACATGTGCCTCCTGCGCAACTTTCGTGTCTTGTACTTTGTATCATTACCTTGATGTTGTAGCTTGTTGTGCCTCCTAGTCTGACTTGGCAGAGGTTAGGTCAGAGAGTAATGTTTACCGTGTCAACTGGATTTAATTTGTTAAATCATGGCTATGAATAACTTACATAATGAGTATTGTACCTTATCGGACCTGTGTTCTGTAGTTGTTCCAATGGCCTTATTTATGCACTTATTGTACATCGCTTTGGGTAATAGCATCTGGCAAAAAAATGTAATTTAATGTAATGGTGGATATTAATATTAATATAAATATTGTTGTAATAAACAAACCCAGGATTATAGAGCTGGTGAATAACGCAGTGAAGCTTAGAGCAGGTCGTTTGTCCTGTTGATCATTGTCATCTTTGCAGTTCCTGACTCCCATTTGATTATGTTGCTGCCATTTTAGCAGACACTCTTATCCAGAGCGACTTGCGCTACTTTTAGCATTTTACATAGCGTCCATTTAAATAGCTGGATATATACTGAAGCAACTCAGGTTAAGTGCCTTGCTCTCTGGTACAACGGCAGTGTCCTACCTGGGAGTAGAACCTGCACGGTTTAGGTTTCAAGCCCTACCCATTACACTACACTTCCACCAGTGATGCTTTGTTTTTCACCGTGAGAGGGATGGATTCGGTTCTCTCGTGGTGATTGGCTGAAATTCCCTCTGTGTCTTTTTTAGGTGCCTGGTGGAAGGGGCAGGGGACGTGGCCTTTGTGAAGCACACCACAGTCAAGGAAAACACCGACGGTAGGCGCTCTGTCTGACCCCAGGCACTCGGCATTCTCGCTCTGGCGCCCCCTAGTGTTCCGGAGTGTATAACAACCCTTATCCCCCCCCCCCCCCAAAAAAATAAAAAATAAATAAAATTCAGGTAACAGCAAAGAACCGTGGGCCCTGAATCTGCTGTCGACGGACTACGAGCTGCTCTGCAGAGACGGGCGCAGGGCTCCGGTGACGGATTTTGAGAACTGCAGCCTGGTTCGAGTCCCCGCCAGGGCGGTCGTGGTCCGCAGCGAGGTCGACAGCTATGTGGTCTACAACATGCTGCACGAGGGAGTGGTGAGTCCCAGTCTCTCTCTCTCTCTCTCTCTCTCTCTCTCGCTCCCCATGGTTGCCGTAGAAACGGGGAAACGGGATGTATTCTCCATAGATTCTTTACTCAGGTTTTTGTGTTCCTTCTTGTCCGCCTTGATAATTAAGGACCTGTTGTCTCAATGAGGAGGTTCCGGTTGATACCGCCTGTTTTTTTTTTGTTCGTGCTGTATACAGAACGTCTGTTTAACGATTGTGCTGTACTTGGTCACAACCCTTAATGCATTTTCAGAAAGTGCATCAAGATCAGACTGTTCAGCGGTAGAGAGGAAATTTTCAGTTTGGGAATGTGGATGTTTTGCAGGGTCAGTGAAAATCAGCACTATCAAAAGCTGACAGTGTAAAATTGTTTTTTTTTTTAATTCACAAGAAAACTGTGTGAACCAGGTCTGCCAGCAGAACTCAGAGACTGGTCTACGTTTCTGTGAAAAAACAAAACAGTTTTTTTTTTTTCTGTAAAAAAAAAAATTTTGCACTGTCAAAGTGCTGATTTTCACAAAAACAACATTCCCAAACTGGAACCGCTGAACAGTCTGATCTTGATTTGCCATGAGAAGTTTTCGGACCTGAGTGGAGTGTTTCTCCTGCTGTGTGCATGTAGATGTCAGTGTTTGTTCATTAGCCGGCGAAAGTGTTTTGCCAACTCTCTAGATTTCAAAGCACTGGCAGAACAGCCGTTGCCGTAATTCAACAATGACACTGCATCACTGGGATTGTAGTGAGTTGTAGTAACTACGTTTCACCATTCTTCTCCCGCAGCTAAAATCCAAGTTCCCCATGTTTTCTTCGGCGGCGTATGGGGGCAAGGACCTGATGTTCAGCGACGCGTCCGAAACGATCATCCTCGTTGACATGGAGTACAAGCCGTGGATGGGCTTGAGGTACTACAACGCGCTAAGAGCCACGGACTGCGCATCTGGTGAGGAACAGCACAGGAGCCCACTCCAATTAGGAGTATGTGGTTCATGGTGGCCCCATACTTTACTGTATCTAACCTAACCCTAACCTTTCTTTACTGTCACATGACTTCAGCGAAATGAGTGTGGTCATGTGACACAGTGAGGGTAGTCACGTACTTACCTTACCTACCCTAACCCTAGCCCTCCTTCACTGTGCCACATGACTTCAGTGAAATGCGTGTGGTCATGTGACACAGGGAAGTTAGCCACGCCCTTTACCTGACCTGCCCCTACCCTAGCCCTCCTTCAGTGTGTCACATGACTTCAGTGAAATGAGTGTGGTCATGTGACACAGTGAAGGTAGCCATGTACTTACCTTACCTGCCCTAACCCTAGCCCTCCTTTACTGTCACATGACTTCAGCGAAATGAGTGTGGTCACGTGACACAGGTAAGTTAGCCACGCCCTTTACCTGACCTTCCCTGTCCTTCCGTCACCGCACTACCAAACGCCCAGCGGTGGTCGTGACTGCGGGCTCGCTGTGTCGCCACAGATACCCCAGAATTCCTGCGGTGGTGCGTGCTGTCCGACGCCGAGCAGAGGAAGTGCGTGGATATGGCGGACACCTTCCACCAGAGGGCGCTGACTCCCAAGATTCAGTGCGTTTACGGGGACTCCGTGGAGCAGTGCATGCAGAAAATACAGGTAAGGTCCTCCGGGGTCCTCAGAGGGGCTGTACAGTAGAGGGAGGGTAAACCCCCCCCCCCCCCAAAAAGAAAAAACACAGTCCTGAGGAACACTGTGAGACTTACAAACACTACACACACAGTACATGGAGATATACAAGAGCTGGAGACAGCTTCCGCTTCCCGGTTCCATGGATTCCTCTGGGAGCTGCTAATTGGCGCGTGAAGCCAGTTCATGGAGGGCGCCATCTTTGACTGTGGGGCTTTCTCGCACCAGAGCGTGCGTGTGCACAGGGTACCTAAACGTGAAGGGATGAATGGGAATGTGGGGCTCACAAAAAAAACTCAGTCCCCGGAGAGTAATTAGTTCAGCGTGAAGAAATTTTAGAATTTAAAAGTAAAAAAAAAAAACAATTAAAAAAAACGTGAGTTTGAGTGACACACATTTTTTCACCAATCAGAACAAGGAGGCTGATGCCATCACTCTGGATGGAGGCTTCATCTACTCCGCAGGAAAAAATTATGGCCTGGTACCTGCATCCGGAGAGAGTTACACAGGTGAGACCCCACTGATCTCCACATTACAGCAGGAGAGAGCTACACAGGTGAGACCCCACTGATCTCCACATTACAGCATTGAGAGAGCTACACAGGTGAGACCCCACTGATCTCCACATTACAGCAGGAGAGAGCTACACAGGTGAGACCCCCACTGATCTCCACATTACAGCAGGAGAGAGCTACACAGGTGAGACCCCACTGATCTCCACATTACAGCAGAACACAGCTACACAGGTGAGACCCCACTGATCTCCACATTACAGTGGAACACAGCTACACAGGTGAGACCCCACTGATCTCCACATTACAGCAGGAGAGAGCTACACAGGTGAGACCCCACTGATCTCCACATTACAGCAGAACACAGCTACACAGGTGAGACCCCACTGATCTCCACATTACAGCAGGAGAGAGCTACACAGGTGAGACCCCACTGATCTCCACATTACAGCAGAACACAGCTACACCGGTGAGACCCCACTGCACACAATAATAGTAGAACTTCCCCAGTATACGTGGAGACACAAAGTTAGGACACTGTGGGCAGGAGTGTAGGGGGCTTGTTCCCCTGTAAGGTCTGAAGGTAGTAAATGGGACCTGTGATCGCTGTGGGACGTAGTTCCTTTGCTGAGGCCACGTTCGTCTTTCTTAATCTTTTCTCCTACACCTTACTTGACTTTCGAAGCACTCACTTCAACCTTGACCACTTCACCGCTAGTGGGGGGCGATATAGCTCAGGTGGTAAGAGCGATTGTGTGGAAGTCGGAGGGTTGCCGGTTCAAACCTCGCCCTGGGCATGTCGAAGTGTCCTTGAGCAAGACACCTAACCCCTAACTGCTCTGGCGAATGAGACGCATCAATTGTAAAGCGCTATATGAATGCAGTTTACCGTTTACCTTGACCCCGCTCGAAACTGTTCAGAGGGCCGAAGTTGTGAAAGATCTGAACCGCCAAATCTGATCTGAGCGGCAGATAAGCGGCCGGGTGACATTGTGTAAGGTCTTTTATCGTCTCACTCCGGAATATTCACTGTAAATGACTGTGTTTCGGTTTTTATGCGGCTTGTGCGCAATTTTACGAGTAAAAAAAAAAAACAAAACAACTTGATTCCGCTGAACTTTGTTCGGATAGAGATGTTTGATCAGCGATGCGCCAACAGCGTACCTTTGATAAGAGAGCCTGTCCCATTATGTGGGTCTCCAGTCTGAAGCGGCACAAAGTTCATTTAAATTCTGAACAGAGCTGCGTGCTGAGAAGGGTCAATTAGATGCAGACCTGGGTCGTATACGCGTTTGTTTTGGATTCAAATACTTTTCTGTGCTCTGTTGATCTCGCCTGGTGTAATTGAGCCTGCCAATATGAACAGACTTTGCGCTTTTTGAGAGTATTTCATTGGTTCCTATGCACCAGACAAGATCAGTAAAGCGTAGAAAAGTATTTGAATGCTCGCAGCTGAATAAACAGCACACCTTGGTTGCACAGTGATGCCGTAGCCAGCTTGAGGATGAAACCATAGATTCTATAAAACCACCAGATATTACGTACGCGTGCGTCTCGTAGTTACAAGATGCTCCAGCCATGACGGGAATTTCCGGTTCTGTATCAAGAGTACAGAATGTCCCGTTGCCACGGCAATCTGTCACAGGCTTTCAATGAATTTTGAGCACGTTGCATCCGATTGGACTGTTCTCCTGCTTCGAGGTGAAGGGCGATGGAGCATTAGCATGTTAGGAGTTGAGTATCTTGGCCGGGGGGGGCTGCAGTGTCTTTGCTGAAGACGTCCTTGTCCGCGCTCTGCTTCAGGAGACACCGATGGCAGCGTGTACTACGCCGTGGCCGTGCTGAAGAGGGACAACTTGAACATTCACTCGTTCAGCGAGCTGGAGGGGACGACGTCCTGCCACACGGGCTACGGGAGGACAGCCGGCTGGAACATCCCCATGGCCGTGCTGATGGAGAAGGGTCTGATCCAGTCGCAGAAGTGCCAGATGCCCCAAGGTCCTAGCACGTGTGTGTGTGTGTGTGTGTGTGTGTGTGTGTGTGTGAGGTGGGGGTGGGGTTCTGTGTGTGTGTGTGTGTGTGTGTGGGGTAGGGGTGGGGTTCTGTGTGTGTGTGTGTGTGTGTGTGTGTTGGGGGGTGTTGTGTGTGTGTGTGTGCGTGTATGTGAGAGCATGGTCTGTGTGTGTGTGTGTGTGTAAGGGGGGTTGTGTGTGCGTCTGCATGTGTGTGTGTGCATGCGTGTGGGGGGGGGGGGGGTTGTGTGTGTGTCTGCATGTGTGTGTGTGTGCGTGTGTGTGTGTGTGTGTGCGTGTTTGTGCGTGCGTGTGTGTATGTGTGTGTGTGCATGCGTGCGTGCATGTGTGTGTGTTTGTCAGATCTGGTCTGCTCACCCTCTCCCTCTCTCTCTCTCCCAGCTGCCGGAAAGTTCTTCAAAGCCAGCTGTGTCC
>CM045886.1:5095000-5175000 GCA_025169545.1 Anguilla japonica
GTGTTGCCTGTCTTCAATCTCCTCTACCATTGCCGTGATCTCGTCTTCCAAAAAGTTTGCTTTTCTCTTTTGGTCAGGTTATTCCTGACTAAACCCTCATTTGTGCTAGCATTATATAAGGGGAAATCACTGATTGTAAGGCACGTTCAGGTGCCGTCAATTTTAAGTTAATCTGAGATTTATAGATCACAGGTGCGTAAGTTACAAATGGGCTTCTTAGAACCTGCATAAGCAAGGTTTTTTATGCTCAGTATCTTTTAAGAATCGAATGTAAGCACACCGTCGGAAATGATCTTCAGGCTAAGTCCAAGTATAAATCTAAGAACGTTTTTATAAATGAGGCCCCGGGTGCTGTGCAGTTCTGCATGAGAGCTGGTTCCAATTGCCGCTCAGTCTCTCGATTTTCATCAACCCGTAATAATAATATTATTATTATAGGTTGATGAAAATAATACTAATTATAATAATAATGTGAACCCTGTGGGTTTCCTCCGAGTACTCCGGTTTTCTCCGAGACTGAAAGGTGGGGGCGACATAGCTCAGGAGGTTAGAGCGCTTGTCTGGCAGTCGGGGGTTGCCGGTTCGATCCCCCGCCCGGGGCATGTCGAAGTGTCCCTGAGCAAGACACCTAACCCCTAATTGCTCTGGTGAATCTGAAGCATCAATTGTAAAGCGATTTGGATAAAAGCGCTACATAAATGCAGTCGGGGGGTTGCCGGTTCGATCCTCCGCCTGGGGCATGTCGAAGTGTCCTTGAGCAAGACACCTAACCCCTAATTGCTCTGGTGAATCTGAAGCATCAATTGTAAAGCGATTTGGATAAAAGCGCTACATAAATGCAGTCGGGGGGTTGCCGGTTCGATCCTCCGCCTGGGGCATGTCGAAGTGTCCTTGAGCAAGACACCTAACCCCTAATTGCTCTGGTGAATCTGAAGCATCAATTGTAAAGCGCTTTGGATAAAAGCGCTACATAAATGCAGTCCATTTACCATTTACCATGAAAGACGTGTATGTCAGGTTTAGATTACAGTAGACCCCTGACATTGCCCTTGAACAAGACATTGGCCTCAGATCTGGAGTTCGTTTCCGGGCGCTGCACTGTGGCTGCCCACTTCTCGTAAGAAGCTGCGATGGGTTACATGCTGAGGACGAATTACCTCACGGGGTTCAGTAAAGTATGCCTTATCTTATCTGGTGGCAGACCGTTCCATAATGTTGTGCCTTTTGTACAGAAAAGAACATTTCCTATTGATAAGTCAGTGCATTTAAATTTTTACAGAAACGGTAATTACCTGTGAACAGTTCTGAAATGAGACTCCACATCACCCTTTTTTCATGGGACGTGTATTTGTGGATTCAGTGAAATATTTTGTACGAACTCAGAAACCAAATCAGAAGGCCTTACAGGGACCATGGTGCACTGGGAACACCACACCTCGCTCACATACTTCCCCTGAAACGCTTTTAACCCTTTTCACACCGGTAGAATTCCTATAGATCACTGACAATAAAAAGTATATACGTTATTCACCAATATTTAGAACAACATTCTTCTTTAATTTATTTGTAGTTTTGGTTTGTCAGAGGTTTCTATGAAGATTTTCAACGGAAAACTTGGAGGACTACATCACAGACATAGCTGCTCTATGAAGAACTTTAATTTAGTTTAGTTTATTTGACAAAATTAAAACACATGTATCAAAAGACTTGCACATGTGAAGAAATCGTCAAGGATAACATGAAAAAGTCCTGGACTTATTTCCATTGTGGTCCTTGATGTTCCATCAGCCGTAGCAAGATAATATCAGGCTTCAAAAGAACAACGCGACCTACAAAGATTCTTACCACAGTCTAAAATACATAATCGTACTATAACTCTTACCACAGTCTAAAATACACAATCATACTATAACTCTTACCACAGTCTAAAATACATAATCATACTATAACTACTATTTACATCGATTTAAAAAAAAACTAAAAGCACACGTAAAAAAAAAATAGGCTTCTCACTGCTGCATGGTAGTAATAAAAACTACCCCCCCCCCCCACTCAGGAGTTTTATGGCAGCGACGGCGGATCTGGGATTCCGCATGTTCGACTCCTCGAAGTACGGTGGGGCCGACTTGATCTTCAAAGACTCCACGGTGAAGATGATCGGCGTGGCGGACAAGAAGAGCTACGCGGACTGGCTGGGGCAGCACTACATAGCGTCTCTGCAGCTGATGGACTGCCCGTCCTCCGCCACAGGTACGGCCGTGGCCTGAGGCCACAGATCCTCTATCACCGCCAGATATTCAGCTGCTGCGTTCCCCCCTGTCAGCGGCAGGAGTTTTATGTCAGGACAGAACGTCCCCAGTGTCACAGTACGGCTCTTGGGTCCGGCTCCTTTAATGAATTTTTACACTTTTGTGTGTGTTTGCTCGTGTGTGTGTGTGTGTGTGTGTGTGTGTGTGTGTCCGTGCTTGTGTGTGTGTTTGTCCATGTTTGTGTGTGTGTGTGTGCGTGCGTCTCTCTCTTTCTCTCCTCTCTCTCTTCTTTCTCTTCTCTCTCTCTCTCCCTCTTTGTCTCTCTCTCTCTCTCTCCTTTCTCTCCCACTCTCTCTCCTCTCTCTCTCTCTCTCTCTCTCTCTCTCTCCTTTTTCTCCCACTCAATTTTCAATTTTCAATTTAAGTTGCTTTATTGGCATGAAATACAAACGTACTTATTGCCAAAGCACACATATATAATACGTAAAATAATAATAATATTAAAATAATAATGGTAAATGTAACTCTCTCTCTCTCTCTCTCTCTCCCTCTCACAGCTCTGTCCTCGCTGTCCCTGGTGCTGGTGGCTCTTCTGTCCTCCCTCCTCACCCTGCTCTCCATGTGAGAGGAACCCGGGGTCCCGGGCCGACCCCTCCCACCCCCTCCGCACGGCACAGGCCGCATCAACACCTCCACCAATCACAGACGCACACACAACCTCAGGCTGGACAGCTGCTGTCCTCACGGGTCCATCGTCATCCAGTGAGATGTCCTGCAGGAGCAGTTACCTGCAACCAAGCTGGACAAATTACTTCATTCCCAATGCTTAACCCTTTTAACACCAATTAGTGTCCTGCAGATGGCACACAATTTTAAAGAAACGAATTATTTTAAACGAATTATAATTTCACTGATTTTACTGAGAAAATAATTTACTTGCGTGTGATTGGTCAGTAAAGCTTAATTGAAAATTCTCTGGAATCTGCGAGAAGGTTTTCAAATGTAACTGCCAAATATTATGTGAAATTTAACTGCCATCTAATACATAAGTCCTGACCTACAGACAGTTATGACCAAATGGGGATGGATTTTTTTTTTTTGGGGGGGGGGTGGTTTGACAGGTGGGTGGAACTGGAAGTGTGAAGGAAGCACATTGAAAAGACGGCGAAAAGTGAGCCAGGCGGGTGTTAAGAGAAAGAGCTGCTTACATTATTATAAGTGTTATACGTTGCCTAACGATGGTTTTCCGTCAGCTGGAGGGTGAAGCCACGTCAGTGCGCGTGCTTTGCCTGTTACGTGCGCGTTTACTTCCCAAACTTGTTTTTATTAGGTCTTCGTTGAGTGAGATGTTTTTGGAAATTACTTGAAGGCACTTGCCATATCAGGGAATATGCAGTGTCTTCTGCTTTCTCCCTGGCTTGCACTAGTTTTCGTTGTGTGAGTAGGCAAAAAAAAAAAAATTTAAATGGAAAATTTAAATTTTACGTCGTAACGAAAAGCTGTACCTAGAAATAGATACGTACCTAAAAGTAGATATTGTCGCGCATTCAAATCCATGCAGGCGTATTTGCGTTCCACTTACGTGAACCCTTTCTGCGAGGGGTTCCCACATATATTCCCCTCGAATTATAGAAAGAGCAACTGGACAGTAATTCATTACATAATTAATCTGCGCACAGAGTATTTTATGACATTTCTACAATTCCAGCACCTTGGATGATATTGGAGATGGTGGTGATGATGATGATGATGATGATAATGGTGTGAAGTGCAGAATCAGCCTCTGAGCCAGTGATGTTCAGTCGAAAAAGCAGCTTGGTCTGCCTGCAGTCATACTGCACTGATGCATTCTGGGAGCCAAGGCCCTGTCTCTTTGAGAGTGACCCTTTGTCAGGTGACCCCAAGCTTTCAAAAAGCTCTGGAATCAGAATAACCCATGAACTGGCCCCAAACATCAGAAGGCAACGGCTGCGATGACGTGGCCAAGATGGTCAGATCGAGTCAGATTGCTTTTTCACATATTGATTTGAGAACCAGTGCTTTGTCTTTCCTTAGCAAGCTACAAAATGTACCTGCTGACACTGCAATGCCATGGTAACATGTCTGTCACGCTACTGGAATCTGGCGGACATTTTGACCAGGCGCTTCCTCTAACCGTTGATTTTGCACTGAAACTAAAATGCATTGCTGTGCGCTTGTACTCCACACACTGTATGGAAATCAGGAATGGGCTACTATCCACATTTATCTGTGCTTGATTTTTTTATATGTAATATTGAGAGAGATTTATTTTTATAAGATCTTCAGATACCATATCAGTGTATATGTACTGACTCACTGCTGTCTTTCTCCTAGCAAATGTTTTCTTTTTTTTTGGAAAATTTGAACAATTTGTTGGATGAAATGAATATTCACGTAACTAATATTTAGTTGCCTGGGCAGTGAATCTCCTTTAGTGGGCTATTGCTACATATTCTATGTTACTATTGCTACATACCTTCTTTGAGTTTTCTGACATATTATTAATAAAGATTATTATCTGATTCTGATCTTTTATCTTTTAATAAAGAAGCATAACGACTCTGGGCTCCTGTGGTGAAATATTTGCCTGAAAGTCGTCTGAATGTGATCAGTTCGTCTTCAGAGTGGAATATCTGTTTTGCAATCTTTTAAGCATTCCCTAAAGTGCAATCTCATTGCCATAAATATCTATTTGCTATGTCTATCAGCTCCCATATCTCAGGTACGTATGGTAGATAGAGCAGGTGAAGGTGCTGATTCACTGAGAGCCAATGTTGGTTTTATGGGAACAGTAGTCTTTCCTGCCCGCACGCTCGAAACCAAACAGATTCTGCGTGGTTCTCATGTTAACTTCCCTTGTTTGTGCAATCCCAGCAGGCAGTTGGCCTCCGGTATGACAAAATGGTTTTCAGTGTGAGTCAGGAGGGTGTCAGTTTTAGTCCCGTATATGAGACTACGCTCGTGGAGCCTTCTCTGAGCAGCTTCAGCAAATACCCCCTTATGAATACGGTGGACTAAAACAAAAAGGGAAGACTACATACTGTCCATTTAGTGACGGGTTCTTCTGGTGTAGGGTGCGTTTTCTCAACATGGCTTGGCAGCACGCGTGTCCTTGGAAACCATGTCAGTATGTCAATTATGTTGTGTTATGTATTGCGATCTTCACCCAATGTTAAATCATTCATTTTCTGCAGAGAGGGGTGTCTTTCAAGATAACAGTGGAAGCATAAGTAGGCACCCGTTGATTTTAAGAGCGTGCCACTGATGTTACCGTGATCTTCCCCATCAGCATATATGAATCTGGTTGAGCATTAATGGAATATTCTGGAATGACACCGGAGACAGCACGTTGCACTTCAATAAACTAAAGCACGGGTTTGATTAGCTTTCTCCTGGAAGGCTGGTACACAAATATACTGGAAATGACCCAATGACAAAACTTTGCAACTAAGCGTCTTTTCTCATGCGCTAGGCTACAGATGATTTGGAGATATGTACAAGTAAATTAATTGTTCATCATAGATTTTGAAAAGGTTTTCTGAAGGATTTCAAATCTATTGCCATGTTAAATTAAACAGTGCCCTCTTGTGGCACAAGATGGTGATACAGAACCCAGAATTGTAATAGCGTTTTTTCTGAATTCTGTTGATTCAAACAATTTACAATATATCCCAAATGTTACTATTGTAACCTTTATTTGTATCAGCCATGTGTATTATTTAAATCTTAACAACTGTCATTTTTGTAACTGGTAATACTGAACTATTTACATTGAACTCTTAAGTCTATACATTTCCATTCATGCGTATATTGTATTCAGTCTTCATTAAATATTTAAGTTCCCCCTCTTGTGTTCCCCCTGGGACCTTAATTAGGAAACACATTTTGGTATGGTTAGTTTTTGGGAAGGAACATGCTGATGAGCTACTGCTCCTGCCATGTTGGCTACTTCTATTAAATGTTATACCTAAAGATACTCACTGTAGCCCAGTTCATTACACCTTCGCCTCGACCAAGACTTGGAGAACAGCCTCTTCCAAATATTCGGGTTACAGACTGGTGGCAGCGGGTTTTTTTTTTTTTAACGTTCAACAATTTTTTAGAAAGTCTTACAGCCAAGGCAGTGAACTAAGATGGCGTCTTTTTCAATTAGCCACGAAGCTAAGAGTGGTGAGTGGACTTTATAAAACCTTCAGTAAACAGATGGATATTGGAGTTTAAAAGGACACCGTTATCACTCGCTTCATTCTAAGTTGGAACAGTTAAAAAGCATGTTAACAGATTCCATAATGGAAGCCTCGAATGTTCCGTTATTGAGCGAGCTAGACTACGATAGCGAAGCGGAACTCGGTACCACAGTGCAACATTCTGAAAACGCGCTTTCAAGCAGCAAAACTACGAGAGTAGTTCATTACAAAGTTGAACTCTCTCCGTGTTTTCACGGGGACGGTAAGGATAAAGAAAGTTTTTCTCTGTGGAAAGCTAGGTTAGAGCTTGCAGTAAATGGCTGTACGGACGTGCAACGGCAAGATTTAGCCACCATTCTCCCAACCATGCTACGCGGAGACGCATTAGCATACTGGCTAGCTTTGCCGCCAGCCACCCACAAAAATTATGAGCAGTGCGTTGCAAAACTGAATGATGTTTTTGGAAGGAAAGAATTTTTGCTGCATTTCCAAACGTTTGTCAGTGCTAGACAGCGCATGCATAAAGAGCCATTGGAAGTGTACGCTGCGGAGATCACTAGACTTGTTCTGGAGGCATTTCCAAATTATGGTGAGCCCGCCATTGCCATGGAAAGATTCCGACGCTTCATAGCTAGACTTGACCCGGTCCTCCAAGCTAAATGCCATGAGCACGGTGCTACAACTTTAGAAGAAGCCCTTGCTATCGCATGTAAATGGGAATGAGCACAAGAAGCTCTCAGAATTGCTCCCCCATACAATGCCAGCCTCATGACAGCTCCTACACTGAGCACATTCACTTCCCCATCCCAAGTGGAGCAACTGTCAGCGATGTTGTCCACAAAGACTATGTCTAATTCAGGCCAACCCTCAGAACTTATGACAATAGTTCATCTTCTTCTTCTTCTTCTTCAGTGTTGTTTACCGGCAGTTTGCATCCTTGAAAGTTGCATTACTGCCATCTTTCGGAGTAAGTTAACTCCTACAGTTTATTGGCTGTCATACTTTCATTAACAGTCCCGTTCCCCGAAGATAGTTAATAAAACATCTCCTCCCCTGCCCACTAGCACCACACTCCAGTACATTCCTCAATCCTGCTCCTGTTAGCCCCAATCTTCCCATCTCCTCCATCATATCCTTCCTTTCCGCCCTATATTTATTGCAGTTAATGATAACGTGTTCTACGGTTTCTGGTACCTGACAGATTTCACAAAGACCGGTTGGATGTTTACCTATAAGATGAAGCGCTGCTGCGTAAATTGCTGTGTCCTATTCTTAATCTTGATATTACAACCTCCTCTCTTCTGTTTCCTCTCCTCTTTCTTACACTGCCTACTCTATTTTGTATCATATGTAAATGTCTCCCCCTTCTCTCCTGATCCCAGTAGTGCTGCCATTCTTTATTGATATTTCCCCACACAATGCCCTTTCCCTCTGACTTTGATAACTTGATATTGATTTCAACACTTCCCTTTTTGACTGCTTCTTTTGCCAACGTATCTGCTCTCTCGTTTCCCGGGATATCTGAATGTGCTGGGACCCACATGAATGTAACATTTTTCCCTTGCCTAACCACTCTTGAATTGGCAAACAAGATTTCATACAGGAGATCCTGGTGATTTCTGGCTGTACCTGCCTTAATACTTGCAGTGGCCGACACAGAATCACTACATATTACTATTTTGTTAACCCTACCCCGTTCAGCCCATTCTAATGCCATCAATATGGCAAACAATTCCACAGCATACACACTTAAGCAATCCGATGTTCTCTTGCTAATTCCCACTTGGTAACTAGGCACAGCAACTGCAGCCCCTGTCGCATCTGTCTGCGGATCCTTTGATCCATCTGTAAAAATCTGCACACTGCCTTTATACTTACAGTCCCTATAGTTATAATATTCACTAACTAAGTCAGCATTCTTATTATTATGCTTAATCTTAAGTAATTCCAAATCTACCCCCACACTTTCTAACTCCCAGACAGGTCTAACAGGCCACACCACAGTTTCGCCAAACTCTTTATCATATACTCCCATATCTCTTGCCACTTGATCTCCTGCCCATCCAAAACTTGCTTTTTCCATCCTCTCCTTCTCCCAGCTTGTCTGTAGTACCCTTTTTGTTGGATGACTATCTCCATGCCCCCTTAGATTAACCCAGTAGTTAGCCACCAGCTGTTTCCGA
Source organism: Anguilla japonica (assembly GCA_025169545.1). NCBI lineage: Eukaryota > Metazoa > Chordata > Actinopteri > Anguilliformes > Anguillidae > Anguilla > Anguilla japonica. The sequence continues at coordinate 5,103,641 of CM045886.1, forward strand.
CGCAACCACAGTGGCATTTCACCTGCTTCTACTTGGAGTGCACACACTGGGGAAGTTTTAACTGCTCCTAAACACACTCGTAAAGCCCGAGCTTGTATAATATCTAGGTCCGCCAGCACAGATTTTGCTGCTGATCCATATACGATACTCCCATAGTCTAATCTTGATCTAATTAAGGCTACATAAATATATTTCAGAGATGCTATATCAGCTCCCCACTCCAATCCTGCAAGACACCTCATGACATTTATCACTTTCTTACATCTACTAACAACATAACTAATATGCTCCCTCCATGTTAACCTCCTATCAAAATATACTCCCAAAAAACGAAAACTCACAACTTTCTCTAAATTATTTCCATACAATTTCAAATTGCATTCCCTGAGTTTCTTTCTTGTAAAGAGCATAGATTTTGTTTTTTCAACTGAAAATTTAACTCCCCACTTTGTTCCCCACTTTTCAACTTGATTAATTCCATCTTGCACTTTCTTCACTATGTGTTCAACATTTCTCCCTCTTTTCCACAAAGCCCCGTCATCTGCAAACAATGACTTCCCCATATCCATAGGGATTGACAATAGTTCAGCAGCTATCAGCTGATCTTAAAGCTCTCAGACTTGATGTGAATCACTTACGGCAACAGCGCAATCCTGCTTCACGCAGTTATCGTGATGATTTCTACAGACAAAGACATTACTCACCTGATTGGTCCAATTTGCAGCGTGGTAGAGACACCCGTCTCCCCGCTCTTCTCCAGAGAGGTATGCGCACATTCCTCGGTCACACCAGTATAGCTCCTCGCATGCTTCCTACTCCAGCTACAACCCCTCGCCTGACCGCAGGAGACAACGCTACTCTCCTTCAGCCTCATCTTCTCCCCGTCGGCATGATGGCCACGACTGCAGCCACTACAGACATCGGAGCCCAGACCACAGACGACACGTCAGTCCTCCTGACCATCATCGTGATCATCGCCACGGGCCGCGGCACTCCAGCACGTTGGCGCCCAGCAGATCACACAGCCCACCACCTCTGCCAAGGGACCATTGTCATCACGTCAGCTTCGTCGACGAGGACGTCAGCCATCAGGGTAACGCATGGTAGCAGGTACTGAGGGCCAAGTGTCTGCTGCTCCAGAGAACAGGCCCCAACGACAAACTGAACGGGTAACATCCTATGTATTTGCAATTGTTTGCACAGCAAGAACAGCTGGAGATATTGATTCTGAAATATTCTGACGTATTCAGTGCTCATGACCAAGATTATGGCCGCACGGATGTTATCAAGCATAGCATCCATACGGGAGATGCTCAGCCAATCAGACAAAGAGCGTACAGAACATCACCCCACATGCGAGCAGAAATAGACAAGCAAGTTCAACAGCTCCTTTCTCAAGACCTCATTGAAGAAAGTTGTAGCCCTTGGTCTTCCCCTGTCGTTTTGGTTAAAAAGAAAGATGGCAGCTACAGATTTTGCATAGATTTTAGGAAGTTAAATGCAGTCACTGTCAAAGATGCATACCCCTTGCCACGTCCAGCAGATGCTTTGGATAGCTTGTCAGGCGCTTGTTGGTTCAGTACCATGGACTTATCCAGTGGCTATTGGCAAGTCGAACTAGACACACAGGATAAGGAGAAAACTGCATTCAACACGGAAAGTGCACTGTACCACTTCAAAGTAATGCCTGTGGGTCTCACGAATGCCCCGCCCACATTCCAACAACTCATGGAGCTTGTGCTCCGTGGGCTCCATTGGAAAGAATGTCTAATTTATCTGGATGATGTGCTGGTGTTTAGTCGGACCCTCACTGAGCATATCAAAAGCCTTGAGGAAGTTTTCAGCCGCTTCCGTTCAGCCGGTCTCAAGTTGAAGGCCAGCAAATGTCATCTTGCCCAAAACCAAGTGTCTTTCCTGGGACATGTAATATCCAGTCAAGGTCTGCAGCCAGACGCAAAGAATCTTGATAAGGTCAGAAATTGGCCTATTCCCAGGACCACCACTGAAGTGAGAGCCTTTGTGGGGTTGTGCTCCTATTACAGGAGATTTGTAAGTAATTTTTCTGTTCTTGCTGCACCCCTTCATGCTCTCACACAAAAAGGTGCTGTGTTCAATTGGTCTGGTGACTGTGAGGATGCTTTTCAATCACTAAAGCATGCCCTCACCAGTCCTCCAATTGTGGCTCATCCTGATTTCACGCAGCCCTTCTTGTTATACACTGATGCTTCACAAAATTGCATAGGCTCAGTGCTTGCCCAGATACAAGACAAGAAAGAGCGTGTTATAGCCTACGCAAGTCACACCCTCACCCCTTCAGAGCGAAAATGGTCCACTTATGACCGTGAGCTTTGGGCCGTGGTATGGTCAGTACGACATTTTAAACATTTTCTGTGTGGAACCCCATTCAAGATTGTCACTGATCACAAGCCTCTTCTGAGTCTAAAGAATGCCGCTGTTGACAATGATCCAACAGGCAGAAGAACACGCTGGATACTTGAACTGGATGTTTATGACTTTACCATCATTCACAGAGAAGGAAAGCAACATACAAACGCAGATTCCCTGTCCAGACTACCGGACTCTCCTGCGACACAAACAAAAGCAGTTCAGCGTGTAATGTCCAGTTCAGTTCCGGAGATAGCGCCCTCTCCTGTTGAAAACCAGAACAATGACTCTGCCAATGTTCCTGATACCATGCCTACATTATCCATTGATCTGACAGAACTCCGAGTCCAGCAACAGGCTGATTCCTGTATCAGCACAGTCATGTCCTGGAAAGAGGAAGGTAATCGAAGGCCACCTCTTGGCAAACTCAAACATTCGCCTGCCACCTTAAGGCAACTCTGGCATGAATTCCCTAAACTGACAATTAAAAATGGAATAATGTGTCGTGGAGTTAAGCACTCTCCCCCCACCCCACATACTTACCAAGTGGTTTTGCCTGAAGTGCTCATTCCCACAGCTCTGAAATGCCTGCACGGAGGAAAATTTAGTGGACATTTAAGTGCAGAGCACACTTTGCTTAGAGCCAGGAAAATTTGTTATTGGCCTTATATGTCCCGTGACATTTACAAATTCTGTTACGTCCCTCCGCCTCAGGTGGGGGCGCTGACCGTTTGGACACATGCGTGTCTGGTTATAGTTAATTGAGAGCACCTGTGGCGGTGCCCTTTTAAGAAGCCTGGAGTCGGCTTCTCAGGAGATGGGAGCTTTTTCTCCTCACCTCGCGACCACGGCCGGGTCTTGATTTTAATCTTGTGTTTTGCAGCTATTTTAGTATCTCTTATGGGTTATTGAAGAAAGTTACTGGTTATTTTTGGGAAGCCTTGGTGTTAGCATCGTTATGTTTGCGGGTGTTGAGCGCCACCGTAACATAAATGGGGGCTCGTCCGGGATTTTACCCTTTGGAGTTTTAAACTTTCTGTTCTTAGCCTGGTTAGCTTAGCCGCCGGGCGGGTCCAAGGGACTTGTCACTTTATTGTTTTTCCTTTTTTGTTTTTGGTGGTTAATATGAGTGGGGGTACGCTTCGGGGTACTGAGGTCGACTAGTTAAGTGGTCTACTGATAGTGCTCACGAGTTTAGCGTTCAAAGTCGCCCCGAGCGCAGAAAACCACTGAAGACTAGTTTATTGAGTTAGAATTTTGTTTCTGTTTGGTTAGGTAGGATCGGGGAAGCCCACAATAGAGTTGAATGGTAGTGCCTCTGATTGGTTTAATTACTGTGGATTGGTATCACCTGTTTCGTCCAGCTGGGCCGATTGAGCTGGGGAAAAGAGAGAATCGTTCGTCTTGTATGGTTTTTTTTTTGTTGATAGCGCTGTTCAGTTTGATAACTGGGAGTAACCTGGACGCCTAAACATTTAGGCTACGTAAAGTTTTTGTTACTCTCTTGTTATCGCTGCTTCGTGATAATTGTCTGTCAGCCAATCCTCCTGCACGGTGTTTTGCTTAGTGTTCGGCCACGTTAGACTGGTTTAGCCCAGACGGTCTTTCCCCAGACGGTCTTTCGATTTACGAACTTCGCATCTATTGCTTTCTCGTTCCGTTATTGTGGAGTATACTCGTGCATTTGTCGTTTTCCGAATATTAAGTCTCGTACCTTGTCCGTTTCATGTTAGCCTGGTAGTGCTTCTGCTTCGGTCCTAGACTATTATATTGCGGAACCGTCCGATAAACTGCTCGAGCCTCGAGATGTAACGTTGAGTTTGCTCGAGTGTCTGTGTATTTGCACATGGTATTATAGACTAATAGTCCCTTGCTTTTACTGAACATCCTTTCACTACCAGTATTTAATTGAATTGCCAACTATGCTATGGCTGAGTCTGGATGCGAGTAATTATTATTTGAATTCAGTCGGCTAGCTGTGGTATCTGAATGTGCATCAATTGTATGGCTGGCAAGTGAGAAAGTTCCTGCGGCGTCGCATGCGTGCGGCGCGCGTAGTGTTCCTGCGGCGTCGCATGCGTGCGGCGCGCGTAGTGTTCCTGCGGCGTCGCATGCGTGCGGTGCGCGTGGTGTTCCTGCGGCGTCGCATGCGTGCGGCGCGCGTAGTGTTCCTGCGGCGTCGCATGCGTGCGGCGCGCGTAGTGTTCCTGCGGCGTCGCATGCGTGCGGCGCGCGTAGTGTTCCTGCGGGGTTGCATGCATGCGGCGCGCGTAGAGTTCCTGCGGCGTCGCATGCGTGCGGCGCGCGTAGAGTTCCTGCGGTACGCGTAGAGTTCCTGCGGTGTCGCATGCGTGCGGCGCGCGTACAGTTCCTGCGGCGTCGCATGCGTGCGGCGCGCGTAGAGTTCCTGTGGCGTCGCATGCGTGCGGCACGCGTAGAGTTCCTGCGGCGTCGCATGCGTGCGGCACGCGTAGAGTTCCTGCACCGTTTCTCTCTGTCTGTCTCCCCTTGTTTGTCTCCCCTTGTTCACCTTGTTTTGTTTTGGGGACTGGTGTCCCCAGCTGGTGGTGAGGGTGTTACGTCCCTCCGCCTCAGGTGGGGGCGCTGACCGTTTGGACACATGCGTGTCTGGTTATAGTTAATTGAGAGCACCTGTGGCGGTGCCCTTTTAAGAAGCCTGGAGTCGGCTTCTCAGGAGATGGGAGCTTTTTCTCCTCACCTCGCGACCACGGCCGGGTCTTGATTTTAATCTTGTGTTTTGCAGCTATTTTAGTATCTCTTATGGGTTATTGAAGAAAGTTACTGGTTATTTTTGGGAAGCCTTGGTGTTAGCATCGTTATGTTTGCGGGTGTTGAGAGCCACCGTAACAAGAATGCTTACCTTGTCAGTCACGCAGTTCTCCAACTCCTCATGAGAGAGCCCCATTACAGTCCATTCATGCAGACAGGCCGTTCCAGAAAATTGCTGCGGATCTCACCGAGCTACCCATTACTTCGCAAGGACATAGGTATGTTTTGGTTCTGATGGACTATTTTACTCGTTATGTCAATCTTTACCCCCTGAAAATCAGCGAGCCACCACAGTTGCACAGTGCATTTTTGAAGATTACATCAGGCAACACGGTATTCCAGAGTCGATCCACACGGACCAAGGTAGACAGTTTGAGTCAGACCTGATTAAAGAGTTGTGTATCTTACTTGGAATTGAGAAAACGCGCACCTCTCCGTACCACGCACAATGTGATGGTATGGTTGAAAGGCTGAACAGGACATCGAAAGAGCAACTTGCTAAGTATATGTATCAGAGTGGTGGTGAATGGGACAAATACTTGCCCCAAGTGGAATTAGCCTATAACACTAGTATCCACTCCAGTACTGGATTTTCCCCTTTCTTTCTCGCTCATGGAAGAGAGCCACATTTACTGGTAGGCATCCTCCTAAATTGGGATCTTGCTGTAACTACTTCTACACCAGGCACGCCAGCAGCATATGCCTGTGACCTAACTGCACGTTTATCACATGCTTTCAAGGAGGCTGCTGAACAGTCCACAGCAGCTAAACTTCACCAGAAGAACCAGTATGACAAGAAAATAGTGTTTCACCCACACAAAGAAGGTGATTTGGTGCTCTTGGATGATCCAGCTCAAAAGCAGAATAAGCTTGCTCCCAGATGGAAAGGACCATACAAGATTCTGAGACGGATGGACAAGGACGGCCAGCCAGGGGTCACCTATGAGATCTCAGACCCGAGGAATACAGAGTCCAGGAAGTGGGTAGTACACCACAACCGCCTCAAGTCTTATAGAGGCTCATCGTTGGCCTTACCAGCCAGGTCTCCCTCCCCTCTACCTCCTGGTCTTACCAGTGTTACGGCCCCTTGCTCAGCTCCCCTCACTGCATTGTCAGGAGCACTGCCCTTTCACCTTCCTTCCCCACCTTATGTGCCTAAAAGGCCTGTAAAGCAGCCGGGCCCTGCTGCTGGGACTGCACAGCCATGTCAGGCCCTTGCCCAGCCATTGACTGTGCCCACCCCTGGTCCACAGCCCAGGCCTTCCCTGTCTTTTGGACTCCCTGGTCCTGCCAGGCCCCCTTCCCCTGTGCCAGCAACTCCACCCAGAGTTACTCGCAGTGGTCGCACGGTACAGAAGCCCTCCAGGTTCAGAGACTTTATTACATAGCCTGCTGTTTATGGCTGTTGATATGTATTAAAAACAGTTTCTCACTCTCACATGCATATACATTGTATGTTCACACTTCATACATCTCTCATACATGCCTTCTCATTATTCAAATGTTCATACTTGCACTTTTGTCAGGTTTCATTTTATTACTTACTGATCTAATAAGTAATTGCTTAACTGAGTAGTAGGTCTGATGCCTACTGCCTATATATATATATATATATATATATATATATAATTTTTTTTTTTTTTTGTTTATTTTTTTTTTTGTCCTACTTCTCTTGAGGTAGCACTTCTTGCACTGTTCTTCTGTATCCTTGTTATATGTTTGGCACTAGTCCTGATTGTTCTGGAAACGAGGACGTTTCTTTTTGTACCAGGGGAAGACTGTAACCTTTATTTGTATCAGCCACGTGTATTATTTAAATCTTAACCATTGTCATTTTTGTAATTGGTAATACTGGTAATACATTTTTGTAATGACAGTTCATTACACCTTCGCCTCGATCGAGTGAAAATAAGTGAAGTTTGAATTTACAGTACAATGTGTGACTAGTCCTGTTGAAGTTTGAACTTGTACTACACTCTCAAAACAGATGCATTTGTTAAACAACACATAACGTTTTTTAACGAACCTCCACTTTAGGACAAAACATTTTGCATTACTTTCAACACAGTCCCTTTCAAAAGTCTCCCTTTGTAACACATAAATTGTTTGTAATGCAAAAGTAGAAGTACCTTTGACACAAGTGAAAGTAAAACAAAGGTTGTAATACAGAAAGTGCTTTGAATGGTAACACATCCTTTTTGAGGGTAGAGATTAATTTTATGTTGGTTTTTATCATGTTATTTAATTTCAGGGTTATTGAAAATGCACTTTCATACGTATGTGTTTTTGTGTGCACGTGCACAAGTGCTACTGGTAACATTTCTGAATATAGTGACAATAACTTTAACTAATCCATTATTATTACTGATTACTCATTAAAGGGGCAGTTCACCAGAAAATAAAATAAACTTGTTTCAGCTTACATGGGGTGTTATCGATCCGTTCAAGTTTTTCTAAATTTATTTGAAGAAGCAGGAACTAGGTCCATATATCTATAGTAGATCATCTCTAAAATATAGACATAATGGTTAAACTTATGATTTGAGTGCTCATCTAGTCAAGTGCAGCTCATTCAAAATGCCACTCATCAGCTAAATATTGTATGTGTGCATTGGGTGTTATCGAGTCACGGTGGAATGGACTCATATGGGAATGCTCACTAATGCATTAAAGGGTTAGATTGAACTTGTACTACACTCTCAAAACAGATGCATTTTTTAAACAACGCATAACGTTTTTTTACGAACCTCCACTTTAGGACAAACCATTTTGCATTACTTTCAACACAGTTTGTGTTGAAAGTCTCCCTTTGTAATGTCGTGTCCAATCGCCAATCTGTAGAAAACTACTTCACGAGGGAAAAGACACCACGGCAGCAAGCTCTTCAGAAAAGTTTAGACTTTATTAGCACCGGTGCAAGTGCACAACAAAACCGGATCAATTCCGCCGAATTGAACCTCGATTGTCAGTTTTACAATCCTTTTATACACAAAATGTACTCCACAACCCCCCTTAATACATTTTCATAAATACCAGCCACCTGTTTTTTTTTGGCACCATAATGGTGTTATTCCAGACGTCTGATTTTGTGTCTTATCTGACCTTCTTGACACCAACGTGATTTTCTTTGTTCTTAGGTGATAACGTCAGTGTGGAAGGTTACCCCAATTTTCTCTTTAAGAAACAGTGGTCTTTGTTCTGTACTTTTCCAGTATGCATATAAGTCTCAGCCTCCTGTAATTTTTCATTAAGCGTACAAGTTACAGAGGTACAGCCTCCTGTAATTTTCCATTGTATTCAGGTTACATATGGGTCACTGTAAAATATTAGTTTTCTAGCACTTTTATCTAGCATTAGCGTTTTTGTTAGTTTTGGATTACTGTTCTCTGCTATATTTTGGCAGTATATGATTAGTTTTTTGGTTAGTGTTTATCTGTTGAAATTTTTAGGCAATAGGGTATGATTAGTATTTGATTAGTATTTTCTGCTCAGTGACTAGTTCTTTTCTGCTGAGTGAGCAGTTTTTTTTTCTGCTGAGTGAGCAGTTTTTTTCTGCTGAGTGAGCAGTTTGATTTCTAAGACTACTGCGTTCTCTTGCTCTTTTTCTACAGTGGATACTGTGGTTTCTTGCGTTTCCATAAGCTTATCTACAACTACTGATATAGGTTTATTGGATTACATTTTGATTATATGAGTAAATAATTATACTTGTGATGTATTTTATCATGACGCATCAAGAGTTTGGAGGAACCAGTTTGATCAACATTGATGGGAACACCCTAACTTTAACATGTGACGTCATCACAATCATGGGGAGTCTCAAAATTTTCCTACAGTAACACATAAATTGTTTGTAATGCAAAAGTAGAAGTACCTTTGACACAAGTCAAAGAAAAATAAAGGTTGTAATACATAAAAGGTCTTTGAATGTTAACACATCCCTTTTGAGGGTAGAGATTAATTTTATGTTGGTTTTATCATGTTATTTAATTTCAGGGTTATTGAAAATGCACTTCCATACGCATGTGTTTTTGTGTGCACGTGCACAAGTGCTATTGGTAACATTTCTGAATATAGTGACAATAACTTTAACTAATCCATTATTATTACTGATTACTCATTAAAGGGGCAGTTCACCAGAAAATAAAATCAAGTTGTTTCAGCTTACATGGGGTGTTATCGATCCGTTCAAGTTTTTCTAAATTTATTTGAAAAAGCAGGAACCAGGTTCATACATATATAGTAGATAATCTCTAAAATATATACATAATGGTTAAACTTATGATTTGAGTGCTCATCTAGTCAAGTGCAGCTCATTCAAAATGCCACTCATCAGCTAAATATTGTACGTGTGCATTGAGTGTTATCGAGTGTAAGAAATCTGTCTCTGATGCCAATATGTCTGCTGGCCACACATTCCCTTGATCTTATCATTATCACAATACAGTTGGTACAATGGTACAACACTCCTGATCAAAGCTTTGAAAACAAATAAGCAGCCTCTGGAAAGGTTCGTGGTTCAGTCTGACTCTGCTGAATCCAAGGTGTCATTCGTGCGCTTTGTCACTGCCGGTATTGGAAATAAACTTCGTACATTTTCATCACGTTCGAGAGACGTCCTTTTTCTTTACACGAGTCACGGTGCAATGGACTCATATGGGAATGCTCGCTAATGCATTAAAGGGTTAGGTTGAACTTGTACTACACTCTCAAAACAGATGAATTTTTTTAAACAACGCATAACGTATTTTTACGAACCTCCACTTTAGGACAAACCATTTTGCATACCTTTGACACAAGTGAAAGTAAAACAAACGTTGTAATACAGAAAGTGCTTTGAATGTTAACACATCCCTTTTGAGGGTAGAGATTAATTTTATGTTGGTTTTATCATGTTATTTAATTTCAGGGTTATTGAAAATGCACTTTCATACGTATGTGTTTTTGTGTGCACGTGCACAAGTGCTACTGGTAACATTTCTGAATATAGTGACAATAACTTTAACTAATCCATTATTATTACTGATTACTCATTAAAGGGGCAGTTCACCAGAAAATAAAATCAAGTTGTTTCAGCTTACATGGGGTGTTATCGATCCGTTCAAGTTTTTCTAAATTTATTTGAAGAAGCAGGAACCAGGTTCATATATATAGTAGATAATCTCTAAAATATAGACATAATGGTTAAACTTATGATTTGAGTGCTCATCTAGTCAAATGCAGCTCATTCTAAAATGCCACTCATCAGCTAAATATTGTATGTGTGCATTGGGTGTTATTGAGTCACGTTGGAATGGACTCAAATGGGTATGCGCGCTAATGCAATAAAGAGTTAACTGCCAGCTTTTAAAGAGTTTAAATGCTATGAAAACAATTGAACTGATAAAATTATTGATAGGCGAGCTATGTTTTATTTTCCATAAAGTATGATTGAAATGCTTAAAATAATGTGTTAAAGCGATTAGATCCCTGATAAGTTAACTTTTATATGTTATATTTTTAATATCTTTTATTTTTAGTTAGGAAGCAACTCTGCAGGCACCTGTGTGTCTTTGTGTGTGTGTGTGTCTGTAGAACATTGTTGATGCTGCATTTTTGTGAAAACCGAAAGTGACACAACTCTCATACCTGTACCATGCATTTGCAGCGTTTGCAAATGCATGGTGGGGCGGTGTGAATAGCTGATAGGCTCGGATTTTTGCAGAGGTATCGGTGGTTTGGCTAGGGCCCTGCATAAAAGCAGTGAATTTTCCAAACCTATTCTAGTGCATCGATCGGTAATATCTGAAGGTACCGTTGTTGCGAAGAGGAAACTCTCCGGACTCTGTGTCTACATCCACGTCGGAAGAAAATTGAGAGCTCCCAGGTACAGTATGAGTTAGCTCTCCTCACACTGGTACTCTAAACTGTATGGTAGTCGGTGCAGAAGAGCGGTGGTTCTTCTTGGCGCGCAAGGTATAACCGAGGAGAGGTGTGGTTATTGTCCTGGGGGGTTCTACCGAACGCCCTTATAATTTATCCTGTGATTATTGTGTGCAAGATTACCAACAGAGGGCTCTGAAGGGTTATCGTTCTCACATTAGGCCAGGGGTTGATTCGGCCGGGTGTGGGAACAGGGGTTGTGATAGTCCAGCTGGTGGTATAGAGGCTATAGTGCGACCGGGATGCTGAATCGAGAGTATTATAAGTAATCGCGCGGAGTGCTGGTCCTGGGATGCTGGGGCTAGCACGCCGCATTTGGTAGTATCGAACCACAAGACAGCATTAATAACTGTATAATCAGTTTTTAGTAATTTAATATTTATATTTACTATATCTCAATGATCGGGATCGGAATATGTCAATACCAGTTTTATTAGCGCCCATTATGTTAAATATAGGGTTACAACAGAGGCGTTATTTCACTGATTGAAGCCACTTAATCGGTTTGACCTAAGGTTAATCCAAATATAGGATAATTAATTGTCTTATCGTAATTCTGACAACCCAAGTCGGGAAGTCTGTTTCATAAATGCATTCACTAAGCCTACCCTCGTTTGATCCTCCCCGTTCAGGATGTCTCTTTTCTTGATCCTTGCAGGTCGCGATGTCCATGTTAAAGGGACAAAAACTGACCTTAGTCAGCTCGAACGGATACACGAAGGTAGAGTGGAAACAAGCCTCCATTCTCGGATTCGGCGGCGACAAGAGCCAGAACTACATCGAGTGTAAATACAAGTGAGTGTTAGTGGGGTCTGGGGGTTCCACCACGAGTGTACATACAAGTGAGTGGTAGTGGGGACTGGGGGTTCCACCACGAGTGTACATACAAGTGAGTGGTAGTGGGGACTGGGGGTTCTACCACGTGTGTACATACAAGTGAGTGTTAGTGGGGACTGGGGGTTCTACCACGTGTGTACATACAAGTGAGTGTTAGTGGGGACTGGGGGTTCTACCACGTGTGTACATACAAGTGAGTGTTAGTGGGGACTGGGGGTTCTACCACGAGTGTACGTACAAGGGAGTATTAGTGGGGACTGGGGGTTCTACCACGTGTGTACATACAAGTGAGTGGTAGTGGGGACTGACTGGGGGTTCTACCATGAGTGTACGTACAAGTGAGTGTTAGTGGGGACTGGGGGTTCTACCACGAGTGTACGTACAAGGGAGTGGTAGTGGGGACTGGGGGTTATTATTGATAAATGGGGCACGCTGGTTAGCTCGAAATATTTCCTGTAACCGTTAGTTCAGTGCCGCTCTTGTTGAGTAGATGTGTTCATCCGTGGCAGAGACAAGAACTTCGGCCATGTTGGTTTTGCAGCCATTCAATAGGTGACGACAATGTAATGGCATACACGTTTTCTTGCTAGATTTCCTCAATAGAATCTGTAATACACTGTACATGTATAACAACTTCCTCTTTTTCCCTACAGAACGAGCGGAGGCTGCTTAATACCAGTCTACATCCAGAGTGACTTCCCCAAGCCGAACAGCTTCAAGGTCGATAACAAGTGTCAGTTTGGGATGCAGAACGGAGTCATCTTCCTGGTCATCCATGACAAGACCCAGACTCCCTACCAGGTACCCAGATGGCCTAGAATCATAACTTAGAAATGTGGGGTACCCTGCTCAGCGTTTCGCTGGTGGGGGACGTCCTTTGCCTCCGTCGGTCCTTCCGTCCGGTGCGTACGTTCTTTCGGACGATAACTCCAAAGCTGTAGCGTTCAATTATTGTGAAATGTTCAGAGATTCCTTGGTTTATTGTCCCCTGCAGCCCCGCTGGGCGGGCGTCAGGGGGACTTAGGAACACCGGGCATCCGTTTGTCCGTGCGTCCGGAAATGTTAAACGTTTTTGGTTGGACAATTAGGCATGCTTTCTTGATATGATTATAAACCGTTATTAGATGTTCATGATTAGATTAGATATTAGAAGTTCATGATTTTTCAAGGTCTTGGACTTAGTTTTGCGTTAAAGTTTTTGCTTAGACAATTAGGCATGATTATAAGCAGTTATTAGGTAGGATGTATAGAAGTTTAAGATTGAAATTATCGCTAAAATGTGGGAACAAAATTAAAAATTAATGCTTTTTCGGCACCTTGGACTTAGCCATTTTTTGCATTAAAGTTTTGCGTTTAAAGTTTTTGGTCGGACATTAAAGCATGCTTCCTTGATGGATGATTATAATTGTTACTAGATACGCAGTATTGAGGTAGAAGATTGATATTATTTCGGCGGGGGACAATATTGCAATCTCTGATTGTCTTGTTTATGTGAAAATGGCCAACATTAAGAGGCAAGTTCAAATTTGTATAATATCAAATTTGTAGAACATCTAATATGTATAATATCAAATATGTACAATATCTAAGATTACCTCTTAACTTTTGTGAGCAGTTTATATTGAAAATAAAATGTGTTTAGCTGCAGTGGCCTTAGTGCTTTCATTTACAATGAATTAAAATTGACTAATATTCTGAATGTTTCCATTTACCACAAAACAAGTGTACATCCATATAATAGTGTACACTTCATTAGACCACGGCTTTAATAACATGTGGTATAGCCAACACCATTACCATGAATGTTCACCAAACTTTATTTATCCTCAGATTTATCCTAATCTTTATCCACCCAATGTATTTTCAGCATCGTTTCATGATGAATCCCAAACAGGAGTGGCTGAAATATGCCCATGACTTTCAGAAACAGTACACGCATGTGGACGTTTCCTGGATCGCTGGAGATTACCTTCGCGACTTTGAGTGAAACCTGGATGGGAAACCAACTTAAGGGGAGGTGCCACCCTTGAATATGGAAAAAATAAAAATAAAAATGAAATTTTACCAGTTGAATAAACACAAATACAAGACTTTTTTGTATTATGACTTTTCATTTTTTTATTTTTAAAATATGCAAATGAGTTAATATCTCATTAAATATGCACTAATTTGCATATTATTTAAGACACTTTCTGACTTCAACAGCTGGATTCAGAATTTTTTTTGGTTTTAATGTCATTAATAGCTCAGTGACTAGAACTTGCCAGAGCCATTTGTCAAAATATTTTTTTTTAATTAATTATTCTAAAAACAATATTTACATGCTTTAAAAAAATCAGTTTTTGGCCTATTTTTACAGATAAAATGCCACAAAGTAAAAATGACAAAACATATCAAAAAAAGGTTCTGACAAAGTCCAGATAACATTTCACAAGCAATATTTAAAATTATGTAGCTCTACCTATTGTGAAAGTTGAGAGAAAGTGTCCAGCGTATGGCCAATATATTATTTTAAGAAAATGGCCGTTAAAGATTTATTCATCTAAAAACATGTGTTTCCCACAAATGTGAATGAAGAAAAAGGCTTGCACACTTAGTTTAGGCAAAATTACCATAAGAATAGAAAATACAATCAGAAAGTGATTAGAATGAAAAATAACATAGATAATAAATGATGCTTGTCGCATCCAGATGCTACTGTGATCTTCCCCATCAGTATATATGAATCTGGTTGAGCATTAATAGAATATTCTGGAATGACACCGGAGACAGCACGTTGCACTTCAACAAACTAAAACACAGGTTTGATTAGCTTTCTCCTGGAAGGCTGGTACACAAATATACTGGAAATGACCCAATGACAAAACTTTGCAACTAAGCGTATTTTCTCATGCGCTAGGCTACAGATGATTTGGAGATATGTACAAGTGAATTAATTGTTCATCATGGGTTTTGAGAAGGTTTTCTGAATGATTTCATATCTATTGCCGTGTTAAATTAAACAGTGCCCTCTTGTGGCAAAAGATGGTGATACAGAATCCAGAATTGTAATGGTATTTTTTCTGAATTCTGTTGATTCAAACAATTTACAATGTATCCCAAATGTTACTATTATTATAAATGTTATAATTATTTCCATAATTTATATTGCTATTTATTAACACATTTATTAGAAGACCAAGGAATGGTTAAGGGTTTGGGCTACTTAGAAAAAAAGGTAGGCGTGTGGCTTGAATTTAAATTAGGGTTATGTTTTGGAGCTTGGGAACAGAGTAGGGGAAGTGTTAGTCAATGATTTTAGATCAACTAATTTTTTCACTTCTTCAACATAATATTTGTTCTGTATTTAGATTTTTTTTTCAGTAAAATACATATTTCATAATAAATCAAACATGTTTCATTGTCTTTTGTTTATTAAAGGGATGACATTAAAGGGTTTTTCCACCCATCTTAATTGAAAAATCACATTTAAGATAACTCCTAAAGTTAGTCATATAACATTTGAAATTGGAATAGAGTTAGGAAAGGGTCAGAGTTAGGGTTGACAAATTTAAAATGTTGCAGTGGAAAACAAAATACATAATATAGTCTATGGTCTGAAACATGAAACCACAGCAACATTTTTTAAATGTCATTTGTTGAATCAGATAGATAGGAAAATATTTAAGAACCACAGTGAAATTTATTAATATAGATGTGTTTGCTGAAATTTCTGATGAAAAAACTTCAGTTTCAGTGGATGACAACAAAGTACATAAGGCTATAGTCTCATATCAAAAACATGAAAAAGAAGTTTTAAAAAAAAATCAAATGTACATTTTTGATTCCGATGGATAGCAATTTGTGTTAATTTAACAACCATGGTGAAATAAGTGCATAGAAATGTGTCTGTAGAAATTTATTATGAAAAGTGAGTTAATGTGGAAAATAGCAAAATACCTAAGACTTATGTCTTATGTCCAAAAATGGAATAAAATGCAAAAAATGTTAAAAAATAAATTTTTCTTATTCAGATGGATAGGAAGTAATGTTAATAAGTTCACCACCATGGTGAAATAAATTAATGGAAATGTGTTTAAACTAATTTGTACTAAGAAATGTAGTTTGGTTGAAAATGCAAAATACAGAAGACATAAGATGAAATACGTAAGACATAGTCTTATGACAAAATACGTAAGACTACATATAATCAAAGTCGAGATTCGAATACCAGGAGGCGACACTCAGGTCATTGTTCTGAAACCGCCTGAAGAGGGCGCTCGCGTAGTGGTACCGACTGAATCTGCCGAATTCTCAAGGTGATTGACCCAGTCAACAACATGAAGACTTTTTGGACGTTTTAAGAAGAGACAGGCCTTCACAAGAACAAGCAAATATTGATACAGCATATTAAATACATTGACACCGCATAACGTTATAATACTACACTGATGACATAGCTACAACCATGTTGATGAATTGTAACGTTACAGCTCTCAATTATAACGATTACATTTTGAGCGATTGTAGGCTTTTTTAGTGTGAGTCTCATTCATTTGAGTAGGGTCCAGGAAGTTGGCTGCTTCCACGCAGCGTATGTGGTGCGCAAATGTTTTTCTCCCCTTTGTGGCTGTTGGTATTGCACTCATTATAGTGTTCTGTCGTTCGCGAACGATTCGTTCAAAAAAACTAATCTTTTGGGTGAACGAACTGTACTGAATCACGTGAAACGATTCGTTCGCGAACGTGAACTGGTAGTTCGCTGACTGATTCGTTCAGTGAACGTACTACGCCCGAGTCGTTGTATACAACAGTACACTTGCCCGAATCGTTCGCGAGCGACACAACAGTAGTTCGTTCATTCGTCTTGCTGTAGCGAATGCAAGGAGCGAGGAGTCTCTATGGAGGGGAGTGGGTACGGTATGGAATAATGGATAATAAATAGATAATAATCGAACATCACTGTCAAGTGTGCTGTTTATTTTCAATGAAATAACAAGACTTTTTAAACATGTCTCAAAGTAGGCTAGCCAGGGCTTCTATTTTATCGACGACATTTTATGAGAAAACGTGATCTACTTAGCCAACGTATATCAGCACTTTCTATTTCAAGTAGCCGTTAGTACAAGTCACGGTAAAGAAATCCGCATCTAGGGCTAAAACAACCCATTTTGGGAAATGTACTGAAATGAAATGGCCACATGAAACACATTCTTTCTAACTTAATTGTCTGCAATAAAATCGAAACGAACTTTTTTTTAAAGGAAAAATAGGGAAAGAACGTGTTTGGTCCTTTGGCTATTACATATTCTGTAGGGAAATGCTATAAATGCCCCCCATGCCCCCCCCGGGTCGCCAACGTCCAACAGCACCGCACCCCCACAGTCGACAATATCCAACAGCAACCCCCCCCCCCTCCATCGACCAACACCAACCCTACTGATGCCACTGATTTGGTGTACGAATCTTTTGAACAAATCCTTTTGGTGAACTGATTCTACTGATTCAGTACGCTGAAAAGAACTGTTCTGCCCATCACTAACAGACACCATTGGGTCAGACAGGAACCTGGTTGACCATTACCCGCATTATGGACTGTTGAAAGCAGTGGTGGACTCAGGCTGTTTGAAGGGCAGGGGCGAATAAATTAAAAGGGCACCTACTGCACGACATGGGGCCCCACCAGCGCGCAAAAAGCTATGATGCATCGTGTTTTCTCACTTGGAAGGGCATCTAAGAGGGCACTTCATGAGTTTTTTTCATCAGAAAGGCACCTGTAGGGAACCTCAAATTTATCCCATTATAATGGCACCTATATGGCAAAACATCACATTTTTTCCACTGGAGGGGCATCCGTTAGGAAACTTCCCCACATTCTCACGCATGTAGGGACACCTTTTACAGCACTGAATCACATTTTATCCACTGGAGGGGCACTTCTCCATTAGAGGAGCACCTAATTGGGCACTTCATGATGTTTTCTCACCTGTAGGCGTACCCTATACAGCACTGCATCCCATTTTCTCTACTGGAAAGGGCACCCTTTGGGACACTGTCATGTAGGGGCAGCATAGAGGGCACTTCATAATGGCACCCTTTTCCATTGGAGGGGCACCCATAGGGAACGTCAAGTTTAGACCATTGTAAGGGCACCTTACAGGGCACTGCATCACATCTTCTTCAGTAGAAGGGCACTCATTAAGACATGTTATCGAATTTTCTTGCTCTAGAAGGCACATCATCATAATTTATTGCATGAAGGGGCACCCTAGAGGGCACTCAATCATTTTTTTTCCCATGTGAAGGGCAGCCAATAGGGCACAGCCTCTCGTTTTCACCACTCTAGAGGGCACTTTAGCAACGCTTTTTCAACCATGGGGGCACCAGGGGGTGCGGTCTCCCCCCCTGCCCCCCCCCACCCCCCGAGTCCGCCAGTGGTTGAAAGTATTGTATGTATGTGCATGTAAGTTACTGGGAATAGTGTGATAAATGTGGTGGACTGTGAATGATATCATTTGTAATGCAGGGGATACTGTATGTGCGGAGTGGCACACTGAGCTGTCATAAGTTGGTATGGGGAGGTTTATCCCAGGTATGTATTGCCTACATAAGTGTTTGGATTATAGAAATACCACCACCTTGGGCCTCCATATAAAAGTACTTTAGAGACAGATTAAAGCGTAGCAGCTGAGGCAAGTACAAGCCTTTCAGGCAATACTGAAAATAAAATCAGACAAAGGCACTGTATGTTTAAACAGATAATCAATGTTAGACCGGGCTCTAGAGGAGCAGTATCAGTTTTACACCAGTCACTTTTGGAACAGGAAGACGTCAGCACGGAAAAGTTCAGAGTTCAGTGGGAGACAGAATTAGGATTACCCATCTCTGAGGAATTATGGGAAACATCTCTTAGTAATATCCATCAGTGTTCAATTAATGCTAGGCATAATTTCATACAGTTTAAAGTAATACACAGACTGCACTATTCAAAGGTAAAAGTGAACAAAATGTATCCCAATGTTTTGGCTCTGTGTAATAAGTGTAAGAATCAAGCAGGTACCCTTACACATCAATTTTGGACTTGCCCCAAACTCCACTCATTCTGAACTTCTTTGACTTCTTTTCTAAGGCGTTTGACAAGCTGTGGGAGCCCAGCCCTCTAGTGGCCATTCTTGGGGCTACAGGGGACATGACCCTGAACTCTGGGAGAGACAAATGGCCAGTGTATCTGGGATCTGTACTGGCCAAAAAACTTATTTTACAAATGTGGAAATCTGAGGCTGTACCAACATTTGACATGTGGTTGAGAGAACTAGGTGAGATCCTTCACAAGGAGAAGCTTAGATTTAAGATTGCTGGAAGGAAAAAAGCATTTGATAAAGCAATATTACTGGCACCGGGCATCCTCCCAGCCTCCAGACAGGTACCTGTTGGAGACAGGTACGCCGTGTTTGCTTTAGACAGCACTGTTTGCTTACATCCCTGAAACCTCCCTCCCCACGAGCCTCACAGGGACTCCTCTCTTTGGAGTTTTGCAATGGAAACTCAGTACTCGCCAGTCAGACTTTAGACTTTCTGGTTGCGATAAAATAAACAGATCGCCGGCATTGGCGTTGCCTTGGCGGTTGCGGTTGGTGTGACACAAAAAACAGTCTGTCTGCAATTAGCACACTCCAGGCATTCGTATGTGGTGCGCTGTAACAGGTTATCTGTGTTTGGCTATCGTTCGTAGCGAGAGAAAATCATCATTAATGAGTCATTGTCGTAACTGGAATTTTTAAGTCAACTTATTTAGAATGGAAAGGGTGGTGTATTTTCAGACAAAGTTGATTACAAGCGACTTGACAGACTGCCCATTCCTTAAAATAAATTATTGTTTCAAGATGGACGTGTTACTTTTCCCGCACAAATGCAATCTTCACAAATAGCATGCATGGGGAAAGCTAAATAACTCCCTGGAAGAGAAGGCTTGATTTCTGAAAATAAGTTAAGCTCATTTTATAATTTTATTCTTGCAGATAGGTATGATTATCGTTATGTATTTGTACAGGTTTGGACTTACAGTACAATGTACAATGTGTGAATAGTCCTGTTCAAGATCGAACTTGTACTAAACTCTCAAAATAGTGTAGGGGAAATTTTTTTGAGACGCCCCCTGATTGTGATGACCTCACTGTCAGGGTGGGGCCAGAGGTGTCCTCCAAAACTCTCGATGCGTCATGATAAGATATCACAAGTATAAACATCTACTCATATAATCAAAACAGTAGCCTTAGAAATCTTACTATCAGTAGTTGTAGATAAGCTTTTGAAACGCAAGAAACCACAGTATCCACTGTAGACAAAGAGCATGAACGCAGTAGATTTAGAAATCCTATTTACACATTTACTTAAACTGCTCCCTACTGAGCAGAAGATATTAATCAAATACTAATCATATCCTATCTTTCTATCAGATTTACAACAGATGAACACAAACAAAACAACTAATCACATACTGCCAAAATATATCAGAAACCCATAATCCAAGACTAACAAAAACGCTGATGCCAAAATGCTAGAAAACTAATAACTAATATTTACAGTGACCCATATGTAAACTTGTATGTGTAATGAAAAATTACAGAAAGCTGAGACTTATAGGCACACTGAAAAAGTACAGAACAAAGACCACTGGTTTTAAAAGAAAGTTGGTGTGGTGTTCCACACTGACGTTATCTCTTAGGCCCCAAGAAAGTACATCGGGTGCCGAACAGGTCAGATAAGAGATGGTTATAATAACATCATGACGTGCCAAGAAGAACAGGTGTCTGGGATTAACGCAAATGCATAAGGGGTTATGGAGTTGGTGGGGTACATTTTGTGTATAAAAGGGTTGTAAAACTGACAATCGAGGTTCAATTCGGCGGAATTGTTCCGGCTTTGTTGTGCACATGCACCGGTGCAAATAAAGTCTAAACTTTTCTGAAGAGCTTGCTGGTGTGCTGTCTTTTCCCTCGTGAAGTAGTTTTCTACAGATTGGCGATTGGACTCACAGACTGCTGTCGTTTTTCCTAGACCACGACATTAGATTCATTTTTTAAACAACGTTTAACGTTTTTTAACAAACCTCCACTTTAGGACAAAACATTTTGCATTACTTTGAACACAGTCCGTGTTAAAAGTCTCCCTTTGTAACACATAAATTGTTTGTAATGCACAAGTAGAAGTACCTTTGACACAAGTGAAAGTAAAACAAAGGTTATAATACAGAAAGTGCTTTGAATGTTAACACACCCCTTTTGAGGGTAGAGATTAATTTTATGTTGGTTTAATCATGTTATTTAATTTCAGGGTAATTGAAAATGCACTTTCATACGTATGTGTTTTTGTGTGCACGTGCACAAGTGCTATTGGTAACATTTCTTAAAATACCAGCCATCTGTCCTTCTTGGCACCACAATGATTTTCTGTTCTTAGGTGATAACGTCATTGCGGAAAGTACCCCAACTTTCCCTTAAAAAATATTAGTCTTTATTCTGTAATTTTCCATTAAGAATACAAGTCACAGCCTCCTGTAATTTTCCATTGTATTCAGGTTACATAGGGGTCACTGTAAAATATTAGTCTTCTAGCACATTTATTAGCAGTTGACCAGTTTGAAAATATAAATGTATGGTTAGTATTTGATTAATGTTTTCTGCTGAGTGAGTAAGTGTGGTTTT
This sequence comes from Anguilla japonica, assembly GCA_025169545.1. NCBI lineage: Eukaryota > Metazoa > Chordata > Actinopteri > Anguilliformes > Anguillidae > Anguilla > Anguilla japonica. The sequence goes on from CM045886.1 coordinate 5,125,258, forward strand.
TTTAAGCCTTCTGCAGTTTCTTTCTTTTTTTCTACAGTTGATACTGTGGTTTCTTGCGTTTCCATAAGCTCAGCTACAACTAATGATACAAGTTTATTGGATTACATATTGATTATATGAGTGAATAGTCATACATGTGATGTACTTTTACCATGGAGCATCGAGAGTTTGGAGGAACCAGTTTGATCAACATTGATGGGAATACCCTAACTTTAACATGTGACGTCATTACAATCATGGGGAGTCTCAAAATTTTCCTACAGTGTTTTTGCGTGCACCTGCACAAGTGCTATTGGTAACATTTCTGAATGTAGTGACAATAACTTTAACTAATCCATTATTATTACTGATTATTCATTAAAGGGGCAGTTCACCAGAAAATAAAATCAAGTTGTTTCAGCTTACATGGGGTGTTATCGATCCGTTCAAGTTTTTCTAAATTTATTTGAAAAAGCAGGAACCAGGTTCATACATATATAGTAGATAATCTCTAAAATATATATATAATGGTTAAACTTATGATTTGAGTGCTCATCTAGTCAAGTGCAGCTCATTCAAAATGCCACTCATCAGCTAAATATTGTATGTGTGCATTGGGTGTTACCGAGTCACGGTGCAATGGACTCATATGGGAATGCTCGCTAATGCAATAAAGGGTTAGACTGAACTTGTACTACACTCTCAAAACAGATGCATTTTTTAAACATGCATAACGTTTTTTAACAAACCTCCACTTTAGGACAAACCATTTTGCATTACTTTCAACACAGTCCATGTTAAAAGTCTCCCTTTGTAACACATAAATTGTTTGTAATGCAAAAGTAGAAGTACCTTTGGCACAAGTGAAAGTAAAACAAACGTTGTAATACAGAAAGTGCTTTGAATGTTAACACATCCCTTTTGAGGGTAGAGATTAATTTTATGTTGGTTTTATCATGTTATTTAATTTCAGGGTTATTGAAAATGCACTTTCATACGTATGTGTTTTTGTGTGCACGTGCACAAGTGCTATTGGTAACATTTCTGAATATAGTGACAATAACTTTAACTAATCCATTATTATTACTGATTACTCATTAAAGGGGCAGTTCACCAGAAAATAAAATCAAGTTGTTTCAGCTTACATGGGGTGTTATCGATCCGTTCAAGTTTTTCTAAATTTATTTGAAGAAGCAGGAACCAGGTTCATACATATATAGTAGATAATCTCTAAAATATAGACATAATGGTTAAACTTATGATTTGAGTGCTCATCTAGTCAAGTGCAGCTCATTCTAAATGCCACTCATCAGCTAAATATTGTATGTGTGCATTGGGTGTTATTGAGTCACGGTGGAATGGACTCAAATGGGTATGCTCGCTAATGCAATAAAGAGTTAACTGCCAGCTTTTAAAGAGTTTAAATGCTATGAAAACAATTGAACTGATAAAATTATTGATAGGCGAGCTATGTTTTATTTGCCATAAAGTATGATTGAAGTGCTTAAAATAATGTGTTAAAGCGATTAGATCCCTGATAAGTTAACTTTTATATGTTTAATATCTTTTATTTTTAGTTTGGAAGCAACTCTACAGGCACCTGTGTGTCTGTGTGTGTGTGTCTGTAGAACATTTTTGATGCTGCATTTTTGTGAAACCGAAACCGAAACTTAACTCTCATATCTGTACCATGCATTTGCAGCGTGAGAACATGTAAATTGCTGATAATCTTGGACTTTTGCAGACGTATCGGTGGTTTGGCTCAGACCCTGCATAAAAGCAGTGGTGCCGTTGTTGTGAAGAGGAGACTCTCCGGACTCTGTGTCTACATCCACGTCAGAAGAGAAGGCAGAGCCCCCAGGTATGAGTTAGCTCTCCTCACACTGGTACTCTAAACCAGTGTTTCTCAACCCTGGTCCTGGGGACCCACTGCCCTGCATGTTTTAGATGTCTCCCTGCTCCAACACACCTGATTCAAATGAATGGGTCGTTATCAGGCTTCTGCAGAGCTTGATGACGACCCATTTGTTTGAATCAGGTGTGTTGGAACAGGGAAACATCTAAAACATGCAGGGCAGTGGGTCCCCAGCACCAGGGTTGAAAAACACTGCTCTAAACTGTACGGTAGTCTGACAAACGGTGCAGAAGAGCGGTGGTTCTTCTTGGCGCGCAAGGTATAACCGAGGAGATGTGTGGTAATTGTCCTGGGGCGTTCTACCGAACGCCCTTATAATATATTCCGTGATTATTGTGTGCAAGATTACCAACAGAGGGCTCTGAAGGGTTATCGTTCTCACATTAGGCCAGGGGTTGATTTGGCCGGGTGTGGGAACAGGGGTTGTTATAGTCCAGCTGGTGGTATAGAGGCTATAGTGCGACCGGGACGCTGAATCGAGAGTGCTATAGGTAACCGCACGGAGTGCTGGTCCTGGGATGCTGAGGCTAGCACGCCGCATTTGGTAGTATCGAACCACAAGGCAGTTTCTATCCGACTCGACGGCGGACTGTGCGCATAGCAAGCGCGCCGACTGCGCATGCTCAAGATGACAAAATGGGTACTTGTTTTGAAGAGAGGTTGTGTGAGGAGATCCACCGTTACCCACATTTATTTAATTTGTTTTTGAAAGAATACAAAAACAGCCAAATGGCGTTGAACTCCTGGCTAGAAATTGTGCAAACGCTTGGGAGAGATGAAAATGCCTGTCGTCAAAAGTGGAAATATCTGCGAGGCAGATATTATATTACCACCACTAACTGGAATGAAGTGTGGATCGGGAAATGCGCATGCGTGGAACACCAGACCGACGCGGACCCTCAATTGTAGTATGAATGGACCCGCGTGCGCGTCCGTGCGACCGGTACAAGTCCGCAGCTGTCCGCGGACGTGGAACGCGGAAAGTATTGTCGTGGTCTGGGAAAAACGACAAAGTTCTGAGTCCAATCGCCAATCTGTAGAAAACTACTTCACGAGGGAAAAGACACCATGGCAGCAAGCTCTTCAGAAAAGTTAGACTTTATTAGCGCCGGCGCAACACAAAGCCGGAACAATTCCGCCGAATTGAACCTCGACTGTCAGTTTTACAATCCTTTTATACACAAAATGTATTCCACAAACTCCCTCACCCCTTATACATTTACATATACCCAGCCACCTGTTCTTCTTGGCACCCTCTGATGTTATTTTATCCTGACCTACTTGGCACAAAAATGGCTTACTCTGCTCTTATGTGATAATGCCAGTGTGGGAAGTTACCCCAACTTTCTTTTAAGAAGCAGTGTTCTTTTGTTCTGTATATTTTCCAGTATACATATAAGTCTCAGCTTTCTGTAATTTTTTCATTTAAACATACAAGTTACATATGGGTCACTGTAAAATATTAGTTTTCTAGCATTTGCATTTTTGTTAGTTTTTGGTTATAGTTTTCTGCTATATTTTGGCAGTATATGATTAGTTTTATTGTTAGTGTTCATCTGTTGAAATTTTTAGGAAATTGGGTATGATTAATATTTAATTAGTACTTTCTGCTGAATAAGCAGTTTCTCTTTTCTACTGAGTAAGCAATAAATTTGTAAATTCACTTCTAATAGTATATGGTTAGTTTTATTGTTAGTGTTTTATTGTTAGTGTTCATCTGTTGAAATTTTTAGGAATTTGGGTATGATTAATATTTAATTAGTATTTTCTGCTGAATAAGCAGTTTCTCTTTTCTACTGAGTAAGCAATAAATTTGTAAATTCACTTCTAATAGTATATGGTTAGTTTTATTGTTAGTGTTTTATTGTTAGTGTTCATCTGTTGAAATTTTTAGGAAATTGGGTATGATTAATATTTAATTAGTATTTTCTGCTGAATAAGCAGTTTCTCTTTTCTACTGAGTAAGCAATAAATTTGTAAATTCACTTCTAATAGTATATGGTTAGTTTTATTGTTAGTGTTTTATTGTTAGTGTTCATCTGTTGAAATTTTTAGGAAATTGGGTATGATTAATATTTAATTAGTATTTTCTGCTGAATAAGCAGTTTCTCTTTTCTACTGAGTAAGCAGTCTTTCTGCTGAGTGAGTAAATATGTAAATTCAACTTCTAAGTCTACTGCATTCTTTTGCTCTTTTTTTTCTACAGTGAGTACTGTGGTTTCTTGCATTTCCATAAGCTTATCTACAACTACTTATATAGGATTAAATGGATTATATCTTGATTATGTTAGTACATGATTATACTTGAAGCATTAAGAGTTTTGGAGGAAACATTTTGCCCAACATTGATAGGAATATCCATCCTAACTTTGTCATGTGACGTCATCACAATCATGGGGAGTCTCAAAAATTTCCCTACAGTATGTCCGAGCCTTTAGGTGGTAGAGTGTCAGAGTTTGGTTGAGTTAGGACCCAAGCGTAGAGCAAAAACACAGGAGGCCAAAAGGTATATTTCCAACAAAGACTTTACTTGAACAAAGTACTAAGCAGGAAACAAAATGGCCATGATGGGCAATACCAAAAAAAATCAAGAAAACAAGAAAAAGAAAAAACAAAAACACGCAGACAAACTCGAGATAAATTAAAAAACTCAAAAACAAGTAGAGGAAATCCAAACAATAGAACGGCAGGAAACTTGAAATCTCAAAACACTGGGAACACAAGACGAGGACAGAGACAGCAGGATCCAGTACCCGACTCAGGCAGACAAAGAACTTAAATACACAGGGGAAGCTAACAAGACACAGGAGAACACAATGCACAATCAACAGAATAACAAGACACAGGTGAAAACAATGATTGAATAAATGAACACAATAAAACAATCAAACACAGGAGAAAGCAATCAGACCAATGAATGCGAGAAGTGGTGAAATGTCGCCCTCTGGTGACCAGAAAGGGCATAACCGTGACATCGAGACTGGGAAAGAGAATTTCCGGACAGGACAGTGTGACCCTGTACCTGAAAATGACTTTCATGTGCTTTGGGGATCAAAATGCACTTCAGTGCTTTGGGGATCCCCAGGACTCACTGAAGTACTACATGCTATTTCCGGCTTTACTCGTAGTCTGCTCAAAAGAATTCCTCTCCTATCTCAGAGAAAATTCTAAATGACTTTAAAACTATTTGCATGATACATGCTTATGCAGTTTAATTTTAATAAAACTGACTTTTTAAACATATACACTGGCTGTCAAGGTTTGTAACCATATATTAAATTTTTCTCTACTCAAAAGATACATTTCTGCACTTGTACCTAAAGATTTGTGACTTTATAGGTACATTTAATCAAATCAAGATTGGTGTTATTAATTATGCAAGAGGTAGAACTTTATGTTGTGAAATTTTAATAATGATTTCATGACAATTGTCATAATTGTAACATTTTAAAGTCAAAACATTTTTCAGCACAAAAAACATGTCTTCTGAAATACTCCAAACAAAAGGACAAATCAATGATTTTGAATAAAGTTCATGTGATGTTGCAGTACACTGAATGGGGAACACAATACGATATGTATTTTGAGAAGACTTTCACAATAAAATAATTTATAGTAAAATTATTTCGACATTTTCACTATGCTTAAGTTTTGTGTCTGTGTATGTTGCTATCCTAACTGTTTATACCGTTTATACCGGAGTTTTCACACTGAGTAGGGGTATTTATAAATTAATTATTTGTATTTTGAAGTTTTCACGAATAATACAAATGTACCACATTGCAAATAGCAAGGGTTGGTGGTGGCCAACAACCAGGTTGCTATGTGTGGTGTACAGTAGTTGTCATAGCAACCTAGAAACTAGTACCAGTACCGACTCTACCAACTTGCCACACCATTGAGACAGCATTAATAACTATATAATCAGTTTTTAGTAATTTAATATTTATATTTACTATATCTCAATGATCGGGATCGGAATATGTCAATACCAGTTTTATTAGCGCCCATTATGTTAAATATGAAGTCCCATGCTAAACTTTAGACACTTAGAGACATTGACATTCTGTAAAAATAAGTCAGTGTTTAATGCTTATTTTAACATATTAAATTGAGTTAACCTTTCAATTATTCATTGAGTATCATAACTGATTTGGGCTGCAATACCATCCCTCAATGGGACATAGATGCTGAATCATCTAGTTCAATTGAGTTGCATTTTTTTTTTTCATGTTTACCTTATATTTTCGGCCTATTTGGGCCACAAATCACTGCATAAAATTACTAAAGCCATTTTGGCTTATCAAGGCCTATGTTAGTTGAGTCATTTATTGCATTTTGATCAAATTTTAGGCTTATTTGGGGAAAAACATTACTGGATAAGATGCACGAATGGTGTTCGTAAGGACCATTACACTTTAGTTTGATAGTCGCATTTCAGTAGTGTTTGCATTTGGTTAACATTTAAGCTAATTTGGATTGCAATATAACTGGATGCGACAATTAAGGGTAATTTTCCTCAATGTTTGACCCAAATCAAATGTTACAATAGAGGCGTTATTTCACTGATTGAAGCCACTTAATCGGTTTGACCTAAGGTTAATCCAAATATAGGATAATTAATTGTCTTATCGTAATTCTGACAACCCAAGTCGGGAAGTCTGTTTCATAAATGCATTCACTAAGCCTACCCTCGTTTGATCCTCCCCGTTCAGGATGTCTCGTTTTCTTGATCCTTGCAGGTCGTGATGTCCATGTTAAAGGGACAAAAACTGACCTTAGTCAGCTCGAACGGACTCACGAAGGTAGAGTGGAAACAAGGCTCCATTCTCGGATTCGGCGGCGACAAGAGCCAGAACTACATCGAGTGTAAATACAAGTGAGTGTTAGTGGGGACTGTGGGTTCCACCACGTGTGTACATACAAGTGAGTGTTAGTGGGGACTGGGGGTTCTACCACGTGTGTACATACAAGTGAGTGTTAGTGGGGACTGGGGGTTCTACCACGTGTGTACATACAAGTGAGTGTTAGTGGGGACTGGGGGTTCTACCACGTGTGTACATACAAGGGAGTGTTAGTGGGGACTGGGGGTTCTACCACGTGTGTACATACAAGTGAGTGTTAGTGGGGACTGGGGGTTCTACCACGTGTGTACATACAAGTGAGTGTTAGTGGGGACTGGGGGTTCTACCACGTGTGTACATACAAGTGAGTGTTAGTGGGGACTGGGGGTTCTACCACGTGTGTACATACAAGTGAGTGTTAGTGGGGACTGGGGGTTCTACCACGTGTGTACATACAAGTGAGTGTTAGTGGGGGATGGGGGTTCTACCACGAGTGTACGTACAAGGGAGTATTAGTGGGGACTGGGGGTTCTACCACGTGTGTACATATAAGTGAGTGGTAGTGGGGACTGACTGGGGGTTCTACCACGAGTGTATGTACAAGTGAGTGTTAGTGGGGACTGGGGGTTCTACCACGAGTGTACGTACAAGGGAGTGGTAGTGGGGACTGGGGGTTATTATTGATAAATGGGGCACGCTGGTTAGCTCGAAATATTTCCTGTAACCGTTAGTTCAGTGCTGCTCTTGTTGAGTAGATGTGTTCATCCGTGGCAGAGACAAGAACTTCGGCCATGTTGGTTTTGCAGCCATTCAATAGGTGACGACAATGTAATGGCATACACGTTTTCTTGCTAGATTTCCTCAATAGAATCTGTAATACACTGTACATGTATAATAACTTCCTCTTTTTCCCTACAGAACGAAAGGAGGCTGCTTAATACCAGTCTACATCCAGAGTAACTTCCCCAAGCCGAACAGCTTCAAGGTCGATAACAAGTGTCAGTTTGGGATGCAGAACGGAGTCATCTTCCTGGTCATCCATGACAAGACCCAGACTCCCTACCAGGTACCCAGATGGCCTAGAATCATAACTTAGAAATGTGGGGTACCCTGCTCAGCGTTTCGCTGGTGGGGGACGTCCTTGCCTCCGTCGGTCCTTCCGTCCGGTGCATACGTTCTTTCGCACGATAACTCCAAAGCTGTAGCGTTCAATTATTGTGAAATGTTCAGATTCCTGAACTAATCCCACAGATGGGTGTAATTGTTAATGGGATTACCTGAAAAGCAGACGTCCGCCAGAAAACTAATGACTTTCTATCTGTTTTTTGCAATTATTTCAAAAAGCTCATCGTGGAGAAAACACAGTCCCAATTTCGACCCCTAAGAGTATTGGAACGCTTGTAGTAGAAGGCAACTTTGACAATTAAATGGGAGAATTAAAATTCGATGTTCGCAATTATCTCAATCTACTCACCGTAGAGAGGCTTATTTTCGACCCCTGGTGATAAAGGCCAACCTTGCTCACTGTCACTGCCTTTAGCATGCATAGTAAACTCACCTTATGTTCTGTGAAGCTTCCCCGATAGTTAATACAATGGACAACGGTAACTTTTTGAAACCAGACTATATCCGGTGGCCAATAACATTCAATGTAAATTAACATTACGGCATGATTAGTGGAAGTGCTAGTACCCAAATTGTTTTAGGTCTAGCATATTGAATCTTTAGGGTGGTATCTTGGTTCCAAAAGAGTGCCGTTGCATCGCTATAAATGCCTGTTTAGGTCATATGTGAAGTATCTTGAAGTATATATGAAGTTTAGACCTAATTTATCCTACTGAACTACTCACAACATTGGGAATATCTCAAAATATTATACTTGAAATCGCGGGGCCAATTTTTTCATAAATGCACCAAAAGTCGTGGGTCCCATCTTTATTTTGAAATACGTGTACTGGGGTTCACGAGTCAAACATCTAAAATTCAAATGTTTGAAAGTCTTCTGTAAGGTGTCTGATTACCAACAAGAGCAATCAGAGATTATAAAACCTTGCATCGTGCAATTTTAATTTTGGCAGTCATTTGATTTTGGGTAGGCTACTTTGACATGAAAAACAAAATTTCAACCACATTTGCGTCGTTAAGACTTTTTTGACATTTCAGTTTCCAATTTGGCCAAGCTTTCCATTTTTGGACTCCCAACAGCAAAAATTGCCCGACATTCTAAAGCAGTTAAATTTTAACAAGTTCTGGACAGCTCCTCAAATTACCCTAAAAATGACTTTCGTACCTTTTGTCCCAAATTGGACAAATTTCGACCCCATTAGTGACGTTTTTTGAAAATTAATTTGCCTTGGACGTAGCCATTTTTTGCATTAAAGTTTTGCGTTTAAAGTTTTTGGTCGGACATTTAAGCATGCTTCCTTGATGGATGATTATAATTGTTACTAGATACGCAGTATTGAGGTTGAAGATTGATATTATTTTGGCAGGGGACAATATTGCAATCTCTAATTGTCTTGTTTATGTGAAAATGGCCAGCATTAAGAGGCAAGTTCAAATTTGTATAATATCAAATTTGTAGAATATCTAATATGTATAATATCAAATATGTACAATATCTAAGATTACCTCTTAACTTTTGTGAGCAGTTTATATTGAAAATAAAATGTGTTTAGCTGCAGTGGCCTTAGTGCTTTCATTTACAATGAATTAAAATTGACTAATATTCTGAATGTTTCCATTTACCACAAAACAAGTGTACATCCATATAATAGTGTACACTTCATTAGACCACGGCTTTGACAACATGTGGTATAGCCAACACCATTACCATGAATGTTCACCAAACTTTATTTATCCTCAGATTTATCCTAATCTTTATCCACCCAATGTATTTTCAGCATCATTTCATGATGAATCCCACACAGGAGTGGCTGAAATTTGCCAATGACCTTCTGAAAACTGTCAATATTGTGGACATTTCCTGGATCGCTGGAGATTACCTTCACGACTTTGAGTGAAACCTGGATGGGAATCCAACCTAAGGGGAGGTGCCACCCTTGAATATGGAAAAAATAAATAAAAAATTAAATTTTACCAGTTGAATAAACACAAATACAAGACTTTTTTATTGTGACTTTTCATTTTTTTATTTTTAAATATGCAAATGAGCGAATATCTCATTAAATATGCACTAATTTGCATATTATTTAAGACACTTTTTGACTCAACAGATAGATTCAGAATTTTTTTTGTTTTAATGTCATTAATAACTCAGTGACTAGAACTTGCCAGAGCCATTTGTCAAAATATTGTTTTTTGTTATTAATTATTCTATAAACAATATTTACATGCTTTAAAAAAATCAGTTTTTGGCCTATTTTTACAGATAAAATGCCACATAAAATAAAAATGACAAAACATATCAAAAAAAGCTTCTGACAAAGTCCAGATAACATTTCACAAGCAATATTTAAAATTATTTAGCTCTACCTATTGTGAAAGTTGAGAGAAAGTGTCCAGCGTATGGCCAATATATTATTTTAAGAAAATGGCGTTAAAGATTTATTCATCTAAAAACATGTGTTTCCCACAAATGTGAATGAAGAAAAAGGCTTGCACACTTAGTTTAGGCAAAATTACCATAAGAATAGAAAATACAATCAGAAAGTGATTAGAATGAAAAATAACATAGATAATAAAGAAACATGACAGGAAAGTGATAGGTGAGAGATGTTTGCCCACAGACCACATGTGTGACATCAATTCATGTACTATTCAGTCAGTAATGTCAGTCAGTGTATGGATCCAAGTGATAGACATAGAGTTAGAATTGTGGTTGGAGTTAAGGTTATGGTTTGAAAGCTTTAGCCATGAATTAAAATCAGTGTTTTGTTTTGGAGCTTGGAAGTGATTCGGGCAAGTGCTTGTCGCTCATTTTGCATGATATCTTCCCATTTATTTCACTATTTGGACAAAAGTCTATAGCATTTTGCTGAGACGAATATAGGCAAGATTGTGATCCCGCTCGGGGTGGATATGGAAAACTGGCACAGCTCCAAAGAGCACCAGAGAGCCTTCATAAATATTAGCCGGAATTTTCCATCTCCTAGGTTGAGGGTAAATTTGGGTTCTCCTGTGACCTTTTGGTACAACTTGGCTTCTGTAGTCGTCCGAAAATGCCTTCCCCCCAAAAAAAATGTAGCTGGATGCGTAAGAGTAGTTCCAGTAGAAAACCCATCCCTTGTGGCTTCAATCCATCATGCGCTGAAGTATTTCATATTCTTAAAAACACCAGTTTTTTAAATTTATTTTGGCATCCCCCCCATTTCTCTCCCAGTTTGGAATACCAGATATTAAGCGGTCATAACTAGACCCTCCGCCGTCAGTTTAGGATGGTGCAGACAAGCACGTGTTCCCCTCTGTAGCAGGCGAGGTCAAGCACCACTTATCGCACCATTACATTAATGTCATTTAGGAGAGCAGACTTTAAATTTTTTTTTTTTTTTTTTTTTTTTTACATTGTATCCATTTATACAGCTGGATATATACTGAAGCAATGCAGGTTGAGTACCTTTAGCTCAAGGGTACAACGGCAGTGCCCTACCAGGGAATCGAACCTGCGACCCTTAGATTACAAGACTAGTTTCTTACCCATTATACTACACTGCGCACCGCACCACAGCGCTGAGTCAGAGGAGGACCTTTTAACGTGCAGAACGATCAGCGGTGGATTCCTGCCGACTCACCCCGCCCTGATCGTGACCACGACCCCTGACCCCCAGCCGACACAAAAACGTTCTCGCAGCGTCACGGGGGGGGGGGGATCGTCCCTCGTCCTGCCAGGGTTACCAGCCGCAGTCGGCGAGAGCTCGATCGGGGTTCGGGTCCCAGACCGCAGGGCCCGTTCATGCACTTCAAAACAGGAGGAGAACGGCAGTCTCGACGGGACAGGCCACCCAGAGCAGCCACAAGATTTCGAGGACAAAAGTTTAGAAAATGATGATCTGAAAGTTTAATTGGCAGATAGACTTAATAAATACATTCAGACATTTAATATCAAAGAAGGATGAGGCATCGGTTTAAATGCTTATTCCTTATGAATTTTATTTCATAATTCAGATTGAAGTTATTTTTTCAACTTGCGTTTTTGATGGGACTTCAGTCAGACAGTCTGGTGTGTTCACTCTGCATGTTTTCTCTCTGAACCTCAATATAACCTCAACTCCAAATATAAATTTGTGGTAGATGCATTAAAGCATCAGTATGAATAAAATATTCCATTTTTAAATCTCAGGAGTTGTGTTACTTTTTTAAATTCTTGTTGAAAGGGACCCTCGGGTTGCTGAAATATATCAGCATTTCTGACACCCAAAGCAGGCTGGCAGGAGGACTTTTCATAGGTGAGGTTTTTTTTATTGTTACATTTCAAGTAACTTTACAACTGCCGGAGTGACTCACCCCGGCCGACCAAACGCACTCGCAGCCTGAAGACCGGGCTGCGGAATGCTCTTTAAACAACCAGCTTTAAAACGGGGAGTCAACAGATACCCTACCCTCCATCCCGTACCCCCTTCAGTCTCAAACCTTCTACAAATTTAAAAACGAGAGTAAGGCCACCAACTGTAACAAATGCCAGCTTTTCCTAAACAGTAACACATCTTAAAAAAAAAAAAAAAAAAAAAAAAAAAAATGTAACCTTTCGAATACATTAGATGGAAATTAAGTCCGTACATGGGCAGCAGCCATGCGTCTACTCAACAGTCATGTGAACATCAAAGAAAATACTTATTTTGACAGCAGGTAAGCTATATTACACAATCGGCCTGAAAAAAAAAAAGATCCTAAAAGCAAGTAGGGCCCATTTGTTGGTCGTTAGTATGTGAAAGCATGTGTGTAGTTTCTTTCGCACACATTGGAAAATGCTTCGTGTGACTGGACCCAAAGCTAAACATCTGTAATGTGTTATGGTGTTTTAAACACTAAATTACAGTAGGCTCCACACACAGGTGGTTTCACAAATGCAAATGGCCACCTTTAAATAGTAGTTTTTTTTTTTAAAAAAATTACCAATTAACAAAAAAAGTAGTTTTAGCAAATTACATGTTCAAAAATTTTAAATAAAACGTACACATCTAAGTGGTGTAACAAAAAAATATTTTGTAAGAACACGTTTTTGATTGCATCCCACTGTTAACAGTCACAACAAGTGGTCCATAGCCAAACAGCCTTTACCTGCTATAATGTACCTTTTACCTCTCTTGATGAAATGAAGTTCAGTCTAAGCCAAGTACATTCAATTAAAAGCTTACCGTTATCAGCATCCTTTGCTCTCTATCTACCCTACAGGCCAAACTTCAAATATTTTATAAAACATAGAACTTTCAAGTATATATATTTTTTCAGAACACATGATAAAGCCTACATGTGGTTTGAGCGGCTGTGAAGCAGTGCGTGTTCAGCTATCGACGCGAGCGTCGTGTTCAGTATTGACGTGAGCGTCGTGTTCAGCTATCGACGCGAGCGTCGTGTTCAGCTATCGACGCGAGCAGCTCGGCGTCACCGGTGCACAGCTGCCATTTGAAGTCGGTCGGTCGGTCGGTCGTCCGGAAAAAAAGCGTTCGTACTGGCGCGACGACAATGGAACTGCCCGCGGGTCGCCGTAGAAACCAGTCGGCAGCCGAACGTGAGGTAACTGCACAAGTTCACCGTCGGGACAAACGTTCCGTTTCGGTTTTTCCACTGGTGTGTACCTGACACACACACACTCACACGCGCGCGCACACACACACACACACACACACAAACACACCTGCGTCGGGGCAGAGAGGAATGAAGGTGGGGGTTTGGGGGGGGGGGGGGGGGCGAAGTCGGCCATTGTCCCATCACCGTTAGCACAACAGGCCGGCCGTCTCCCAACGCACGGAAATCCTGCAAGCGTCCACAGTCACCCCGTTTCACCTTCCGTCCAGAGAGTTCTTAGCTTGTTCCTTCCGGTTTGGTAAAAACGGGAATAGAGTCCGGGGGGGGGGGGGGGGCCTTAACGGAGGCCAGCTTTAGCCTTTGAGTTTGCACTCGCACAGCTCCTTGTAAATCCTCTTCCGTACTTTGGGCATGTCCTCCTGTGTGAACTGCAGTGGCTGCTTCAGCGCCAGGCACTTACAGTACTGAGAGAGAGAGAGAGAGAGGGAGGGAGGGAGGGAGGGAGGAAGGAAGGGAGCGGGAGTGAGAGAGAGAGGGAGAGAGAGAGAGTGTGAGAGAGAAGGCCAGAGCAGCGATAAGACAACACCTGGAGCACAGCTACACTCCACACTGCAGACAAAATACTTTCAACTTATTCTCACCTCTAAAACAAACACCCCACAGTCACTGTCGTTCTTCTGTTGTGGAATACTCTGGAAAAGACGACGAGAGCCGAAACATTACACACGGATTATGCCATTTAGCTCTTTTAAAAATAAAAAAAAATCTGAAACAATTAACACAACTCACATTTTTACATGTTTTAATTCATTTACCAAAGTGAACATTTACTAGTCTGTAGATATTCAGAGCGCTAATTTAGTGAGGAAAATCGCTAGCATTGTTGGGCTGAATGGCCTGTTCTCATCATCATGTTATGTCATGTTACAAACATTTACTGAAGAAATTCAGGTTAAGTACAATGGGCCTGGATTTAAACCTCCAACCTCAGAGTAACAAGCCTTAACATGTTTTACTCATCATTACATTACACCGCTGATCTTGTGACAAGCAGTAAACATTCGAGAGGTTTTATTTGTAAAGCTACAGGTGAATGACCACAGAAGATTCACTTCAATATAAAATGGACACTGGGGAAAAAGTCCCTTTCATTACACCCCCTTACCTTGTTTACAATCATCTTCCAGCCTTTCTGGTACGCTGTGTGTTTCTTATCTTTCGCTTCAGCCAGAATGTATTTTAAGATGTTCTGTCAAGAGAGACAGGAAGAGCTTAATTTAAAAAAAAAAACAAAAAAAAGCCATGGACATTATTAGCCTGCTTTACTGATTCAACCCCATGGTTCTTAATGAGGGACGTTCACTTTTTAATGCACTTATTAGCGGTAGCGCAGCACGGCAATCTTTCCGAACGCTCATCTTCAGCCACGCACCAGGGGGAAAGCTCTCACACACCAGGGGGAAAGCTCTCACGCACCAGGGGGAAAGCTCTCACACACCAGGGGGAAAGCTCTCACACACCAGGGGGAAAGCTCTCACACACCAGGGGGAAAGCTCTCACACACCAGGGGGAAAGCTCTCACACACCAGGGGGAAAGCTCTCACACACCAGGGGGAAAGCTCTCACACACCAGGGGGAAAGCTCTCACACACCAGGGGGAAACTCTCACGCACCAGGGGGAAAGCTCTCACGCACCAGGGGAAAGCTCTCACGCACCAGGGGGAAAGCTCTCACGCACCAGGGGGAAAGCTCTCACGCACCAGGGGGGGGGAAAGCTCTCACACACCAGGGGGGAAAGCTCTCACGCACCAGGGGGAAAGCTCTCACACACCAGGGGGAAAGCTCTCACACACCAGGGGGAAAGCTCTCACGCACCAGGGGGAAAGCTCTCACGCACCAGGGGGAAAGCTCTCACGCACCAGGGGGAAAGCTCTCACGCACCAGGGGGAAAGCTCTCACGCACCAGGGGGAAAGCTCTCACGCACCAGGGGGAAAGCTCTCACGCACCAGGGGGAAAGCTCTCACGCACCAGGGGGAAAGCTCTCACGCACCAGGGGGAAAGCTCTCACGCACCAGGGGGAAGCTCTCACGCACCAGGGGGAAAGCTCTCACGCACCAGGGGGAAAGCTCTCACGCACCAGGGGGAAAGCTCTCACGCACCAGGGGGAAAGCTCTCACGCACCAGGGGGAAAGCTCTCACGCACCAGGGGGAAAGCTCTCACGCACCAGGGGGAAAGCTCTCACGCACCAGGGGGAAAGCTCTCACACACCAGGGGGAAAGCTCTGCGGAGGATCTCGCCTCCTCACTTGCAGATTCCGCTTGTATTTTTAAGCCATTTCAACACTTTACCCCCCTACACATTTTCTTTACGTACAAATAAATCAATCTAAATCAAACTGAAAACAAGTCACAAGGACTCCATACATCGCGAAAGGGGATCACGTTATCGTAGTGCATTATGGGATGTGGGGCCGTAAGGCTTTTTGTTTTTTTTGTTCTTACCTCCACAGCGTACTTGAACATGATGCCTTGGGAGTCGTAGAAGTGGATGTTCTGGTTGGTGACGTCCACGGTGATCAGGACCAGTGGATCTCCAGGTGAATGGGAATGAGCAGCAGGCTTTTGGTGAAAAGGTCAACCTGCAGGCCCAAAGGAGGGGGGGGGGGGGGGGGGGGGACAGGGTCCATAAAACTTGCAGCAGGGTCAGCGCTTGGAAGTAGCGCTTGTTAGACCTCATTCACATCACCGCTGTGCTCAACAACTCCACCTACTGCCCACTTCCCCAACTACAAGGAAGAGCTGAGGGATAATTTCATCATTTCTAAAGGCATTTTCATTAATAAAAGAATCCATTATTTTAATAAAAAAGAACCACCTCATTCTAACAACTCTAAAATAATTCATAGACCATTTCCAATAAGTATTCTAGAATCTTTTAGTCACTTCTGGTTACAGGCGAGAAATGACTGGATTTCAATTCCATTCCCATTCAGTCAATTCAGGAAATAAACAAGAATTTAACCCTTCAAGGTGTGAGGTCACAAATACATGATTAGAATGTTCTTAACTGAACACTCTAATGCTGATGTCACAATCGCTACCGCTAACCAATGGGAGTTCTAGAACACTGACAGGATTTTGGGGGGCAGGAAAAAGAAAGATTCCGAAAAAAAATCCTACTCTTCGAAGGGGTTGATCAGCTGGGAAAAAATCCTCATGAAACATCACGTGCATTTTATCCAATCCCTGAGCAGAATTTCAGCCGACTTCCTGAACTGACTGGTCTAGCCTTGAGCCGAGCCCCCTGCCTTGTGAGAAATGAGCTCACCTTTTTGGTCCACCTCTTTACTCCTTCATATCCTTTGGCTACAAGCTGCCTGTGGAAGAAGCTGTTGAAGAAATGAACCTGCAGAAGGACAAAGGAGGGATGTGCATTCAGTCACAATCGCACATTTCTTCTCCTCCTTCATTACGTGCAATCCTTTCATACGACTGGACATTCACAGAATGGATCCAGGGAACTAGTACCTCACTGAAGGATACAATGAACCTTCAACCTTGTGGGCTCCAAGCCCAGTTCCCTAACCAGTACACTACAATACTACCCAGGCCTCAAGCTAACCTTTAAGCTGAAAAAGGACCAGTGGTTTATGCTATAGATACTGATTGTATCATCAGGGCCAAATCACTTTATTTTTCAAATGAGTGTTAAAAAATGACTGGTATTGGTCCAAGTTGATGGCTATTTCCCTGCAGACTTTTTCTCTTACCTTCTGGTTAGCAGCCTCCACAATTAATTCACCATACATATTTATCACCTGAAAGAAATTCACAAGAACAACATTTACATAACCTAGACATACATTTCTGTACATACATACATACATTTGCAACAACAAAAAAATTACAATAACCTTTGAATGTTCTAAGTAAAGTTGTCACTGGATTATCAAACTACTGATAACGCAAAGACGGAAAAAATGATACGTTACACACTTACTGTACGTTGCTTTTGATAAAACCGCCTGCCAAATTAATGTAATGTAATGGGAAAAAAAACTGATGTCTGTTTCTGATTGGCTGTCACACGCACACGTGTCATGTGATCGGCATTCTAGAAGGCCCACCTGGTCATTGACCCAGTTTTGGTCGTCCAGGGTGGAGAGGTCCTCCAGGGTCAGCGTGTGCTTGTTGTAGGCCACTTTGAAATAGTGCATAGGAGCACAGGCTAATCCGGCCCGGTACTTCGTCACTTCTGAGAAGATGAAGGTCTTCCTGACGTTGGAAGGGGAGGGGAGGGGAGGAGAGGAGAGGAGAAGAGAAAAGGTGAAACGCAGGTGCAAACTCACAGGTACAGAGGCACCTGTCAGGTCGTTATATGCGTTTACGACACCGTTGTGGTTCCAGGTTGGTTTTGCTAACTGATATTTTAGCGCTTTAAGTTATGTTCTGGTCTGGGAGTGTCCTCTCCAGGTCAGTTATCCCTTTTGATCACATGACTCACGTGAACGCACCTGCTCTCTCTCTCGCACTGTAAGTCACTCTGGTGAATATCGTCCGTTGAATGAATGAGCATGAGTTTTGATGTACAGAGGAGGACTACCATCAAGAGTAAATTTCGCCAGTTGCTTGTTTCTGAACGTGTCACCACAAAATAAGGTGGTTTAAAGGTTGCCATGGAGATCAGTGTAGTGACATTCACAATGTTGGGCACCTGTGGGTAATTCTGTGCCTCCAAAATGACTAGATGTGAAGATCACTGGGTCGATAAGAAGGCAAGAAAATGCACCAGACTTATTCCAACAAAACTTACAAACTTAGCTTACCACCAAAATGCATGTTATTTACACCTGATGCATTCAAACTGTGATGAGTCAAATCTGGCAGCCCCTGACATACAGACAGCTAGACAGACAGACAGACAGTTTAAATGAAGCCCCACACGATGACCTGTGAATGCTTACCTGCCGGTGAGGTCAGAGTTCAACTTCTTGTTAAGGTGCTCAAGAACATCGGTCTCACTAAGTGGGATGAAACTCCCATATTTCCCATAGAAGTGCTCCAGGAATTCTAGGAAAAAAGGTGAACAGCAATAATGGAAACATAAGAGACACCATTTCTGCAGATGTGGGTCAAATACATGTTTCAAACAAATTAACTCTTTAGACGCCTGAAAAAATGTTTTTATCCAAAAGAAGCAATCACAGCTAAGAGTGTATCGTTTTCAATGATGAAAACTGACAAATTGTTAAAAAATTGTAAATAACCTACAGGAACTGTCACTGTTGTTAACACGGTTAAAATATTTCCAATATGGTTTTATACCTATGACTGAATAACACTAAAAATGTTTTTAAAAGTACCATGAATGAGTTCTGTTAGGTCCTCGTTGTTGACTTCTGTGGTCAGTAGTTGGTTTTTAGGCGCCTCCTCCTCCGTGGCAGAGTCCCCATCCTCGGTCTTGCAATAGCGATGGTCCAGGAGTGGGTTGGCGCGCTGGCTGCGGCAGGACTCCGGAACCTCCGACTCGGGCGACTCCACCGCGGGCACGTCCGATTCGGGGGACTCCAGCACGGGCACCTCCAATTCGGGCACCTCTAATTCGAGCGCTTCCAAAACGGGCGCTTCCGAAACGGGCGCTTCCCCCGACGCCGCCCCTCCCTCCGTCGCCGGCGGCGACACTTCCATGTCCACGCCGTGCGGCGGGTCGCTGGCGCCGTTGAGGGGGGCGGAGTCGTCGGCCGGCGGGGGCGCGTCCCGCGTCGTCAGCGGCTCCGCCTCCGGGACCTTCTTCCTGCGGCCCCTCCTCCCCGGCGTCCCGTGGGCCGGGGCCGGGGCCTTGGGCGGGGGGGGCCTGCAGTTGGGGCCGCAGCAGTCGCAGGCCTTGGGCGTCCGCTTGCGGCCGGAGGCGCGCCCATGTCCCCCCCCGCCGCCGCCGCCGCCACCGCCGCGGGCGTTTGGGGCCCAGAGCCGTCGTGCACCATGGTTCCCCGGGCCAGCCCTACCCCATCCCTCCTCTCCTCCCCCTTTTGGCTCCTGTGCTTCAGTCTCAGCAGGTGCTCCCCATGGACCTCCCTGATCAGCTCTTTGGTCTCCGCGCTCAGGCCGCACAGATATCCCAGCACGCCCGCTCGCAGCCTCCGGCCCCTGAGGGTGGAGATCCGGGAAAACCTCTTGGCCTTCCTCTCCTTCCCGAGACTCCCGCTGTGAGGCTTCCCTGACTCGGCACCGCTGCTGGACGTCGGGCGAACACCGCATCAACGGGAGAGAGACCTCGGCCGACTTGTTCTCGCCGGGCCCCGACCTCTTCCTCAGTTCTGGGTGCTGTCTGGGAGCGGAAGGTCCTTTTTTTCTCAGCTTATTCCGATTACCAGCTGCCCCCTCTGCTGGGGGGTCACAGAGACTATTGTTGTCAGTCGGCAGTCCGGTGGCTTTTACAGTAGTTTTCTGAGGCAGAGACCTGTATGACTCTGGTGTGCACACAGGCCCAGTGGAGTCCCGTTCTCTCTGGGGTTGGAATACGCAAGCTGGTGGCTGACAGTCCAATGTCTCAAAACCCCGGCCCCAGACTTAAAGGGAATCGGCAGGTGAGTGGACCTCCGAGGCTTGCGACGGGCCTTTGTCCTCTTCTTACTCGTATATTTGACCTCCAGCTGCAGCGCTGTCCTCTCGCGCAAGATTCTAAGCGCTGCGGTTGTGATGCTTCGCCTCCCGC
Organism: Anguilla japonica; assembly: GCA_025169545.1. Taxonomy (NCBI): domain Eukaryota; kingdom Metazoa; phylum Chordata; class Actinopteri; order Anguilliformes; family Anguillidae; genus Anguilla; species Anguilla japonica. The sequence goes on from CM045886.1 coordinate 5,145,417, forward strand.
GACAGTGAGGTGGGCTGCGTTTGTAGCGACGTTCCCGGACGCTTACCCCGGGCCAGGTACAAGGAGGAACGGCAAGAGTCGTAACATTCACTGATCGCTGAGGATGGCGATGGTACATTATGATCCAGGGAGAGAGCTGAGGACAAGCGGTCAAACGGAAACAATTTAGGAATACATTCACGCGCTTACAATTATTTTCCAACACGGTCCCAAACGGTCAATTTTGCGCTGTAATGAACACCTGTACTTCGATACCGCCATTAAAACCAGGGGTAGGTAGCTATCCAGTGTTTAGTACCTGCAATGTTATCCCCTAGTTCTAGTTAGCAAGTAAACTGCATGCATTCAAACCGATGATGGTATCGGTAGCCAACCAAGACGTCTAGCCGACCCTTTTCTGAATTATTCAAATTCTACCATTGAGACCAGTCTAACGTAGCCAGCTAAAACCCACCAGTTTGGCTATCGTTAAATGAAGGCTAACTTGCGAAACAAATTATCAAAAACACCAAAGAAAACAAAGCAACCATACCGCTCATTTAATCACATGTTATGTGGTAACTAAGACATTTATATGAAATGCAAATGCAGGACTGCGATTACACATAAAAAAGGAACCAACTTTCAGGAGTTCAGTTGGATAAGACTTGGACTAGCTAGCTAACTAGCTAGCTATAGCTAGCTACGCGTTTCTATAAGCTTGTTATAGAAACGGAGACCAAAATCCGCAAGTAGGTGTTGCAATGTATCCTCTAACGCGATGAAAACGAGGACAAAATGATTCAGATACATTACCAAAACCCTGCCATAATTGCAAACAAACGTGAACCACGATATTCAACAGTCTGTTGTGTCCAAACAATCCGTCTGATGAGAACTACGTCGATTTGTCTAACCATCAAACCGCCATGTCGCGTTGAAAAGACGTCACAACCATTCTAATGCTACAGGTGTCACCCTCTAGTGGGTGGATGTGTAAATAACATTTGTTCCAACAAGACCCTTTACTAACATGACCCTTGTACGCATTTCCCCATGAACCCGTTCGTGTGTCGAAGTGCATGAAACAGCATTCACAATGCTCTTTTTGAAAATCAATCATATCTGCAATTTATCACACTACATTTTGACTGTTAAGTAAAGATAACCATTTTTTTAAATGATTTATTTCTTTACCTTTGGAATGTATGTCTCACTGGTCCCAATATTGTTAAAAAAAGACAGACTGTTGCGTTTCAGTTTATTTTGACTTTATTCATAGTAATGATGATGCACAATAGTATACACATAGGCAAATACAATATTTACAAAAAAGAAAGAATGCTATTATACAATAAAAACATGAACAAGAAGACAATTCATGTCAAATGAATCTGCACAGGTTTGCCAAAGCAATGGGTCACTGACAGATGGTTCTGGTCTGGGTCAGACTCACTGATTGTACTGTAGAGAGTTTTATTTTGTCACCATTATCACAGCGTCGAGTATGACTTCATGGAGTGCAATATCTCACACGGCTTCAATCCAGTGTTATGAACTTGTGTGTGATTCCCTCCTCCTTGCAGTTTAGTTCTGCGTTGCACAGAAATATGAAAGAAAGCCCACCCACTTCTGCTCAGTCCTAGACCTTGCTTCCACTCATGCCCACTGTGATGTGGAAACACTGTACGTTTATTACACATTTATTACACTTTTTAATTACAACACAATAAATAAACCAGCGGAGATGCACGGAAGGAACATTTTACAGGTGAATTCCAACTCAGTCCTGGACTGGCTGCTGGCTGTCTGAATTTTTAAATAATTTATGGAGTCGTGTCTTCATAAAGCAAAAATAAAAAACACACACACAGAAAGAGGATCATATTTGTAATGAAAATAATAGCTTTAGGTGGATATTTTTTAAAGGAAACTGATAAAATGTATTTCATATTTCAATGAAGCATAGCTCATTTGCACTTATAACACTGACCAAAAGAAAATATAATAATACTACTACATACAACAGTGCTATATATTTTTACAGATGTAAAAAAGACTATGTGATACAAAATTAAACTTTCAAAATATTTAAAATACAATAAATTGACAGAATTTATAAACTATGTTTTATAATTTTAAAACGTATTATTATTTGTTCATTAATATCATGCAATGTTGATATTCGTAAGATGATACACATTGGCTTAATTACAATCATTGTTTCAATTACAGTCCTTTTTTAAACAGATCTTGTTGTTGAAATGGGTTTTGTGGGGAGTAGCTGCAGACGAAACACAGATGCAAATGCCTAAAAAAAAAGAGAAAGCAAAGTATTTTGTAGAAGAAAATGCCAAAAGATGTGTCTGCCACTCTCTCTCAACTGTTCACTACTAACCTGTACTGTTATAAATGTTACTGACTGACCTTACATCCCCTTACCACTAGGGGGCTATATTGACAGACTGTTACTGTATTACCTGACAGTAGTTGAAGGGATAGCTAAGGGGGATGTGACTCGAATGAGCAGGAGATGAGGAAGTGATATATGTATGCGATGCTTACGATCCTGTTCTGGACTAGTAAAGCCTCATTCTCAATATTGGTGCGTTCTCTTCTTTTTTCTCATTTCCTCTGAATTTTGAATACAACAATATGTTAGACTTAGTATCTGCAGACAAGTGCTCCTCTTTTCTTATATGAGTTAATCACAGGTAAATGCAGCGCAGACAGACTGGCTGGCAGTTTGGGGAGGAGAGTGTACCTACACTGCTTTAGCTCATAGCAGTGTGCCATTGAGCTGGGGCGTGTGCAGCGTCCTGACCACCGAGGGACCGCTGCCCCCTGCTGTCAGTGCCTGGACCTGCACCTTGTACACGCTCTCTGGCTGCAGGTGGTCCACTGTGAGGGAGAGCTGGTTCTGTAGCAGAGAGAGAGAAAACACAGACATGTTCGACCCTTTAAGGTGCGAGGTCACAAACGCGTGATTAGAATGTTCTTAACAGAACATTCTAATGATGCTGTCACAATCATTGCTGGTAATCTGAAAGCAATGGAGTTCTAGAACACTGATTTAAAATTTTGAAAAAAAAAAAAAAAACATTCCAAAAAAAAAAACCTACTCTTCAAAGGGTCAACTGCCTTGTGTAAAAAAGATTACATCCGTTCAGCACTTCAATCACTGGCCTTTTGCAACTGCTGATAAAGACGAGTTGAAACTGCTTTGTCATTTTAGGCGAGAAGCAGGGGGGTCTGGGTCAACACAGCAGAACTTTATCGCTCAAATACAGAGGAAATGTTTTCCTCTGGTGTTGCCAGACATGGCAAACATTGAGATTTATTTACACACAGGCACTGGGGATCAATTCCATTTCAGATCCAGGCCAATTCAAGGAATGTTCTGGAATGCACTTATTGTACATCGCTTTGGATAAAAGCATCTGCCAAATTAATGTAATGGAATTCTGAATCTCATTAATTGATATAATTTCCTCACAGGGCATTTTTTCAGTCCATGAATTTTTTCCTTTTTTTTTTTTTGTCAATTTCCTGAACTTGCTGAATTGAAATGGAATTGGCTTCCAAACATGTTGAATGTATTAAACACAGAGGGCTCCCTTTTAAATGTCGCTCTGCAAAGCAATGTTCTTCATTTTCTACTTATAGTTTTAAAATGATATACCTGGACCAAACATTTTCCACATATTATTTATCATACCCTAATAAAACATGTAATGTCAATATGTTGGTGAAATAAAAACCAAGGTTAGACTAGAGGATTAATGTACCTTTCTTGATTTTATTCAGGTATGGACTGTATGTATGTAGGTATGTATGAAAGCTTATTTTAATTTGCATAACTATTAATCATTATTCTATTAGTACTGGAAGGTATATGACACTAAACATACCTGGACACATGACATTTTGGACTGCTAAACTCACAATTGTTCACACACCAGAATTATTAATACTTTTTTTCTTATTAATGAACATAGGCGCAGGAGCATGTTTATGGCGGGCACCAGGGTCACCAGTTAATTAGCCCTGCTGCAAATCATGTGTTAGCACAGCTGCAAATAATGCAGTAGTATAGCTGCAAAGCATGCATTCGTATAGCTGCAAAACATGCTTTAGCACCACTGCAAACTGCATTAGTACAGCTGCAAACTGTGCATTAATACAAATGTAAAGCATGCATTAGTATAGCTGCAAAGCATGCACTAGTACAGCTGTAAAGCGTGCATTAGTATAGCTGTAAAGCGTGCATTAGTACGGCTGTAAAGCATGCATTAGTACAGCTGTAAAGCGTGCATTAGTATAGCTGTAAAGCGTGCATTAGTACAGCTGTAAAGCATGCATTAGTACAGCTGTAAAGCGTGCATTAGTATAGCTGTAAAGCGTGCATTAGTACAGCTGTAAAGCATGCACTAGTACAGCTGTAAAGCATGCATTAGTATAGCTGTAAAGTGTGCATTAGTACGGCTGTAAAGCATGCATTAGTACAGCTGTAAAGCATGCATTAGTACAGCTGTAAAGCGTGCATTAGCACAGCTGTGCCGGATAAAGGCCGGTCACGTGCGCTTGCCGCGGGACGGGCCTCACCGGGGCCAGAATCTGGGTCTGGGAGATGAGCGTGTCCGAGACCGCGGTGACGCGCTAACGCCGGACACCTGCGCCCAGGAGAACTGGAACCCGGCGATGGGGCTCTGTCCGGGACGACCCGGGACACCTGCCAGCTGAACTCCCCACGCAGTGTCCCGTTCACTGTGCGAAAGGTCGCCGTCAGCCTCTCCGGACGCAGTTGCGCCTTCCTGGCCAGCGGGTGGCGCCCTGGGACAGGGGAAAAAGAACAAGTGATCCACACGTTGGATTAGGTACTGTGTTCTAACCACTTATGGAAATGTGATATGCAGCAATACAGTATAAATCTGTGGACATTTTAAATATAATGAGTATAATGAGTATAATGAGCTGAGTATTGTGAATGTGTTAATCAACAGGACAGAGTATGGCTCAGTATTGTTCTGTTGTGAGCATGGTCATCAACAGAACCAACAGAGTATGGCTCAGTACTGTCATACTGTGAACATGATCATCAACAGAACCAACAGAGTATAGCTGAGTATTGTTCTATGGTGAGCACGGGTTGACTAAGCACTTGTGTGACTGATTGAGATGCTCCTTTCCCTGTAGGCTACCGAGCTGTCAATCACAGCGGTCAGTGCGCTGCAGGGACTGAGGGAGAGAGCAAATTCCACTGCTCATAATGAGCTGTGATGTCAGGGGGGTTACACACACGCGTGGGGGGCGGGGGCATTGGTCACACCCCCGCGCGCGGGATTCAGCCGCGATCCCCTTACCTTCTGGGGCGCAGGACGCGGACTTCAGCCCCCTGCCTTTCAGAGAGGAGCACTGCGGGGTCGTCACGGAGGTCACGACCTCTGACCCCCGAGCCTGTCCGGCCAAGGGCGCCACGGCAACCCTGTACTTGCAGGCAAACAGCAGCCCTGTGATGACAAAGTGGGTTCCCTAAGGGGGAGAAAGAAGGGGGGATGGGGTGGGGATCAAACGTGCAGACGAGAAGATTAACCACAGGGGAGAAGAACGGTGGAGAAAAGATGAAAAAAGCAACGAGATTAAAGATAAAGTTAAAGCAAACAACTGAAGAGCAACAAACGCAAAAACAGACGAGGATAACCAAAGTGAAGGAGAGAGAATCTGAGAAGCTTAGCTAGACTCACACAGAGGAGTGGAAAATGGGACAGCAGACTCGGTTCCTGTCATAGGCAGGCTACGCTGCTCACACACACTCAAGCTGACACACAGCCAGCCAATGACAAGCAGTCGCTGGAATCGCCGCGCGCTTTTGGCTGCGATAGCCGCTCTCCTGTCAAAATTACGCATTTCACAGTTTTTGTAAAAAAAAAAAAATGGACCGGGAACAAAAACAGGCTTTTGTCTGGTAGGGTGGCGCTCGTTCACCAAATGCCGGCTTCACGTTTCACAACCGATAGGCAGTCAGCGAAAACATCATTTCCAACATCTCCATTTCTCGTTCCCGGTATTAAGATAGTGTTACAGCAGCTGTCTGGCTGTGGATTTGAACACTGTCTCCCTACACATCAGCAGGAGCTGGGCACACACTTGGAGGGGTTTAAAAAAGTAAGACTCAGGTGATTTAAAACCCACAGCATCACCACACTGGGATGACTTATCTCAGGCTTAGAAACCTGTGATCATCACGCTTGGTTTGTCACCCCACATCGTAAAGCTTGTGGTTTAAGGTGCTTCCCCTTTTTTGGGGAATTTTTTACCGAATACACAATGACCGTCCCCCCCCCCCCCCCCCCCCCCTTCTGAAATGAGCCACGCAACTCCATCTGACGCATCTCTTTCTGCTGTAAAACGCGCTCAATAAGAGCACATTCCTACGTTTATTAAACAATCTACAGTTTCCTCCAGGCCACTGGCTAAGTTCAAATCCAAACTGCCGTTAAAACAACAGCCAAGCTCACATTCCCTCAGTTACGGCAGGGTCCATCCCACTAAATCCACTCTTACACACAACTGGAGACCACGATCACTGGAATCCCCACACACAAGTCAATTTTCAAGCACATTTTTTACCGCTTTTAATAAAGTATACATTGCAGAAACATGATGTAGTTACAACCCTTGAAAAAAAAAAAATTTCAGACTGCACTGCTTGGAAATCAGAACATTCTGGTGTGATTTTCTCTGTGGATTCCTGGACTACACAAATATGTGTACGTGGCAGGCTAAAAGAATTAGCGCTACCTGTACTGAGGCTGTCCTTGTGACTCTACCTGTACTGTGGCTGTTGTCTCAGTCTTTGTGACTCTACCTGCACTGTGGCTGATGGCTCAGTCTTTGTGACTCTACCTGCACTGTGGCTGATGGCTCAGTCTTTGTGACTCTACCTGCACTGTGGCTGATGTCTCAGTCTTTGTGACTCTACCTGCACTGTGGCTGTTGTCTCAGTCTTTGTGACTCTACCTGCACTGTGGCTGTTGTCTCAGTCTTTGTGCTGACTGTGGCTGGCTCAGTCTTTGTTACTCTACCTGCACTGTGGCTGTTGTCTCAGTCTTTGTGACTCTACCTGCACTGTGGTTGTTTTCTCAGTCTTTGTGACTCTACCTGCACTGTGGCTGTTGTCTCAGTCTTTGTGACTCTACCTGCACTGAGGCTGATGGCTCAGTCTTTGTTACTCTACCTGCACTGTGGCTGTTGTCTCAGTCTTTGTGACTCTACCTGCACTGTGGTTGTTTTCTCAGTCTTTGTTACTCTACCTGCACTGTGGCTGTTGTCTCAGTCTTTGTGACTCTACCTGCACTGTGGCTGTTGTCTCAGTCTTTGTGACTCTACCTGCACTGTGGCTGTTGTCTCAGTCTTTGTGACTCTACCTGCACTGTGGCTGATGTCTCAGTCTTTGTGACTCTACCTGCACTGTGGCTGTTGTCTCAGTCTTTGTGACTCTACCTGCACTGTGGCTGTTGTCTCAGTCTTTGTGACTCTACCTGCACTGTGGCTGTTGTCTCAGTCTTTGTGACTCTACCTGCACTGTGGTTGTTTTCTCAGTCTTTGTGACTCTACCTGCACTGTGGTTGTTTTCTCAGTCTTTGTGACTCTACCTGCACTGTGGCTGTTTTCTCAGTCTTTGTGACTCTACCTGCACTGTGGCTGTTGTCTCAGTCTTTGTGACTCTACCTGCACTGTGGCTGTTGTCTCAGTCTTTGTGACTCTACCTGCACTGTGGCTGTTGTCTCAGTCTTTGTGACTCTACCTGCACTGTGGCTGTTGTCTCAGTCTTTGTGACTCTACCTGCACTGTGGCTGTTGTCTCAGTCTTTGTGACTCTACCTGCACTGTGGCTGTTTTCTCAGTCTTTGTGACTCTACCTGCACTGTGGCTGATGGCTCAGTCTTTGTGACTCTACCTGCACTGTGGCTGTTGTCTGTCTTTGTGACTCTACCTGCACTGTGGCTGTTTTCTCAGTCTTTGTGACATTGTTGGCGCAGACCACAGGACGCCATCTTAGCAGGTATCCAGCAGAGTCTTTCAGGGTGCCTGTTCAGATAAAAAAGAGAAAAATAACCAATTAAAAATGAAAGTCGTAATGAAAAGAAATATAACTGTTAAAAAACAGTCAAGCACAATCTAAATCTGTCAGAAACTGCTAATTAAATGTGAATATTTTCCATGATAGAAGTTACACATTTAATTAGCAGTTTCTGGCAGATTTTGATTGCGTGCAGTTTGACTGTTTTTGGAGCCCCGCCCCTGAAACTCGACCAGGACTGACTCGCCGCGCCGCCCCCCCCCCCCCCCCCCCGTCCCGTATCCAAGCAACGCCACATCTTTCACTAAACACATCTCCCGCAGAGTTCCAGGTTGTCTTAGTCCCGCAGATCTCTTCCCCGGGAACATCTGCTTTCTATCCATAACGCGTTCTGACATTATTAAAAGCGCTCTCATGGCTTCTCTCGGCGTTTCTCAGAGAGATAGCGGTAAATCAGCACTCATGTGCTCATGCTCTTCTGTGGTTCAGACGCGATCCCACCAGGGTATTTTGGGAAACGGCTTTTTACGCGGTATTTTATTAATTTTCTATTTTTTTCCGCGTGTGTTAATTTATTAAAAACACTTGGGGGGGTTGTGTGAAATGTTTAGCGGCCGTCCGTGCGCCAGCACTTGCGGCTGGAGATTTCTACGCGCCATTTCTCTTCAGAGAGCGATGGCGGTATGCGTAGCTCATACGTGCCGCGGAGATCGCGGCTGTCAGCACGGGCCCGATGGACCCCCCCCCCCCCCCCCCGCAGGATTTACAGTGATGCGTGGCTCTGATCTGTGTGCTGTAATGAGGCACATCTGGACTGGGAGTAGGAGTTTGCGGGGGGGGGGGAGGTGGTCCGTAAAGGGGGGGGGGGTTCATTTGCTAATGCAAAGGGAAGCTACCGTCCACAGCCCCTCCCCGCACATCTCTGGGCTGAATCCTGTGTGAAAAACAGACTGAAGACCCCCCCTGGGGGCTGCTTAAAATCTCAAGAGCCTCTTAAACCGCCAGACTTCACTCTGGACAAGCTATGTGGGTGGAGCTTAAGTCCCTATCGGCCATGGCACTGTGTGAGATTTCATCCTATCTCTATCTGCTACCATCTCTGAATAAAGCAAAAAAGAGAAGAAGAAGAAGAAGAAGAAGAAAGGAGGGAAGAAGACATGCTCTGTGTTCAGTCGCGATTGGACAGATTAGTGATCAGCACCATTCCTCTAACGGCAGATATAGCTGGCCAGACTCACTCTGTCACTGTATTCTCAGGAGAGTCCAGTTACAGAGTCTTTCATGGATTGGCTCAGTTAATGCATTTTTCAGTTGTTTAGTTGGAAAAAATTGCCCCCTGGAAGATTTCCACAGTGAAGTGTTATGTGACAACCAGTTTACAAACAGCACTAAACCAATATAAATACACAATGATTGTTACATCGTCGCTGGAATGTTCAGTTTGAGAACATTCCAATCACGTGTCTGTGACCTCACAGCCTCAAAGGGCCGAGACTCGCCTTGAAGGTGCTTCTTCCAGAAAACCTTGACCTGGAGCTGGTTGTTGTGGAAGTGGGGGGAGGCGGCCTCCAGACGAAGTGGGGGGGGAGCGGGGCGGGAGGAGGGAAGCTCGTTGGACACCACCTCCATGACGGCGCCAGGATCGGACACCCCAGGCGGCCCTGTCAAAGAGGGGAGAAGAAGGCACAGGTGTCTCCTGACTGGCCACAGACACTGCCGGCACAATTAAAGTCCTTCCCGATTGGCCATAGGCACTGCTGACATAAGCAACTCCTTCCTGATTGGTCACAGGCACTGCTAGCATAATTAAACTCCTTCCTGATTGGCCACAGGCACTGCTGGCATAAGCAACTCCTTCCTGATTGGCCACAGGCACTACTGGCATAAGCAACTCCTTCCTGATTTTTACAAAGAATCTCCCCCTGAGGAAGAAGTAGATGGATTCTGATATATATATATATATATATATATATATATATATATATATATATACATACACACACAATAGTCCCTGAGGCCAATCAGGAAATGCCTGTGCTTTATGCACCTCCAGTAGGGTCCTGGATTGGCCACAGTGTTCCTGTTTGTCTACAAAGGGGAGCAAATGTGTTTCCATAAGGCTTTTAAAAATTTTTTTAGCCTGACCTGTCACACAAGTAGCACTGGCTCTTTTTGCACCTTAGAGTAACATGAAAACCAAATGAATACAATGCAGCAATACACCTAGCAACCCAAGATCCTTTTATGAAACCCACCACTCTAGAAACAGCATGTGTTAACTGCGAGAGAACAAACCAGGCGCAATCAATAGAAACAAAACAAAAAAGAAGCCAGATTGCAAAACTTATATGAAACTTAGTTTATTCAAATAAAAAAATCAGTTCATTTCTAATGTGGTTTGATAATTAGCCCTTGGAGTGAGATGCTATTTGCGGCCTGTAGAGGGCGTGCTGATTTTACCTTCAGTGCTCAGAGAGGTGTGGGTCTGCGTGTCTGGAACTGGTTTGGGCTCAAATTAGTCCAGGGTACGTGCAGCATAGTTAAAACCAGAAACAACAACAACAGAACAGCCCCCCCCCCCTCTCTCTCTCTCTCCTGCCCACCACAAATCATATAACATGTCTGGTTGAGGGTGAACAGCAAGCTGACTGCAGTCTCTCGGGAAGGGGGGGGGGGGGGGGGGGGTTTCGGGTAGGTACAGGGGTAAATTGGGCTGTCCCCCGACACCTCCCCTCTAGTGACCCGTCTGATTCAATCTGGGCCAGATAAGGACTGATCAAGGGCAGCCATGCAGCCCGGGCACTTGCTGCCCAAAGAGGGGGCTAATTCTTTTCAGGCTCCCCAAAAAAAAAAACAGGACCTCGCGAGGGAGGTGCCAGATTCAGAACTGGCGCGAATGCGGCTCTCCTGTTCTGACGGCCCGAACGGAGAGGGCCGTACCTCAAATACCCGCTCCCACTTCCTTCTCACGACTGCACGGAACCAAATTCAATTCAATTCCATTTTTTCAATTCAGTTTTATTTGCACAGCGCTTTTTACAGAGAACTGTCACAAAGACGCTTCGCAGAGTAGCAAGGCAAGAAGCAGAGCAAAAAAAAGCAAATGGAGCAAACACCAGGCCTGAACCCCCAAACAGCAGTTACATACTGTAACGGAAAAAAAAACTCCCAGCGGGGAGAAAACCCTTAAACGGTGGCGAGAAAAAAATCCCCAATGGGAAGAATTCTCGAGAGGAGCCCTTCTATCGAGGGGGAGCCCATCCTCCACTGGCCGGCCTGGTGTAAAGTAGTAGGCAGCAAATAAAACGGGTCGAACGGGTTAAAGCTGAGGTGAAAGCTAACAGGAATAGTAGAAGACCAAATGATATAGTTAGAATAATTCACACAGGAACATCGCATTTACATCACTTACCGTTTAGGGATTTAGCAAGACACTCTAACCCACAACAGCTTATATTCCTCACATACAATCCATTTACACAGCTGGATATTTCCTGAAAGTGATTCAGCTCAAGTGCCTTTGCTCCAGGGTTACAACAGCAATGTCACACCTGGGAATCAAACCTGCAACCTCAGGCCCAGTTCCCTAACCATTACGCTACACTGCCCACAACTTACAGGTGTGTGTGTGTGCATGTGTGTACATGCTAGAGACTCTGTACTAGTCATTATATGTTCATATAATGTTCTGCAGTCTCAGCACAGACTGGTTTAACCCTTGTATTACCTTCATATTATGCAGACACTCCGTGTTTATAGGGTGAAAAATGGAGCCCCCACCCTCCCCTTACTGGACCCCCCGTAATAAAGCCTCTTCATTGAATTTTAAACCCTTAATTGTTTTTCCCACTTCACTGTCAAAGACTGCATTGCTTCAGTCACCATTTTGTTTTCAATACAAAACACGCATCATAATTTTTGTTGTTGTTGTTGAAATAGTTCAACTTTAATCATGATTTTTCCATTTCATAACTGCAGGGATAAATAAGACACATAAGACAATCCTTGTTCCCTAATGGTGTACCACTTTCTATATGAAAAAGGGGCAATGTTCAAGCTTTTCACTTCTACCTTTTCTAATGGTAGGGGTCATCAAATTTCATGCTGAAGAAATTTAATTTAGGGTGTTTTCACTGCTGTTAAAAGGGTCCATTTTGAATATAAAGGTTAATCCTGTTCTGTAGTGAGGGGGATCACCTGCTTTGGGGATGAAGAGGAGGCGGTACAGTACCTGCGGTTGCCGTGGTGAAACTGAGCTGAGTTCTGCTGCTCTTCAGTCGTTTCTGACCCCAGTAGGCCACCGCTTGCACCTGCACCAGGTACGCCACGCCCGGCCTCAGCCCCTCCAGCTCCGTCTCCCCGGCAACCTGGAGGACACGGGGAACAACGATTAAGGAAAAGGTCCACACGCTACGTTTTTTTTGGAGGAGGCTAACAGATTTAGTGTGCTCTGGCATGTCCCCTTCATCAGTGACATGGGTATTCAGAGTTGATGGCGGCCTTCTAAACACTACTTTACAGCAACACCTGGAGGATGTGAAAGGTGAGAGGACTTGCACAGCATTAACACACCAAAAAGGGGAACGCAGCGGGGGAAAAAAAGACAACACGTACGGAGATGTTTAGAAAGATATAAAGAGTATTTATCACTGAGGCATTGGCTTGGCAACCTGTCCCGGGGTACATTCCTGCCTCTCGCCCAATGCATGCTGGGATAGTCACTTAGCAGAGGCTCTAATCCAGAGCGACTCACAATGGATTTGAAACATAAGTTCACTCGGCCGATTAATAAGCTAAAACAGTGCCAAACCTGGCCAAACGACAGTCCCAGACCAGTGAGTACAGATGCTCTAAAGCGCCAGAGCAAGTTTACTGCGCTGAGCAAGAATAAAAGAACCATTCGTAAAAATATACAGCCTGTCCATCCATAACAATGATGAGAAAAATGAAACCATAAACATACAACCTGAAGCCATTACCATTACCTCACATCTGAATTAGTACCCAAGGTGAGACTGCTATGGGGGAGGATGCTCTTTCAGAAGAAAGGGTTCCAAAAGGCTCCTCTGTGTGTCCCCACTGAGCAGGGGGTGCACAACCTTGATCAGGATTTATTTAGCTCAATCGTATCTTGGCATGACATTTGTATAAGCACCAGCTAGAGTCACAGACTGCAAGTGCATCCTAAAGATTTCACTGTGCTCCAGTAGGGGAGAGAAACGGCCTAGTTTATAGAGCGGTCAGAAAACTGAAACTAAGGTAAGTGATTGAAACAAAAACCAGCACACATTTTAGGCTGATATTTTAACAGCCCAACGGACCATACTCAAAGGGCCTTATGTGTATGGGTCAGCTTAAAGCATTTGATACTCTGTTATTCACAAGTTTATATGTTCACTTTTTATTATTATGACTAACATACGTAAAATGTTTTTTTATTTTCAAAATAAATGTACAATCTGATTGACAGTATCGAGACACACTACACGAAAAAGACCCTCAATCTAAGGCTAGCTCATTCAATTACATTTAATGCACAGACATAGCTAAGTAGTCTATTTAATAAAGAACTCAATGTAAAATTGTCCGTTACATGAAAAATAAGTTCTGCTGTATGTATTGCCTGTTTTCTCAACATGTCAATCGTGACTAATTAGGTACCTTTTCCAAAACATGTGCTTCATCACGGTGTGTCTGAACGCGCGTGCGTCCAGACAAACTCCCACATGTGTTAAGACTTAAGGCCTCCTCCGTCACCGTGGAGGATGTGGATGTTATTATGATTTCCTGTCACTGGACGCCTTTCTCCCTTCGGAGCTGACGACAAATCGACTTTCGCTTCAGACAAAATAAGGAAACGCGAGCCCCCAGCACTTGGTTTTTTTGTTCCTGCCCTCCAGTACAGCAACCAAAAATCGATAAAAAATAAAGCAAGTTGATAGAATGACCTCTAAACGTTTTCGGAGAACTGAAACATTATTAACAGTCTTGTCCTTCACTCGTCTTACGTCCATCTGTATAACTGGTTCTTGAAACCAGGAGTTTTTCACTGGATGGAACTGGTATTATTAATTGCCTGTTAGGAATACATGCTCTGTCACTGAGACAAAACTCTTTAGATGGCAGAAAATGTTGAAAACACTGGTGCAGACCTTTGAGAAGTATCTGAGCCAGGTCTGGTCCCTAACTTCTTACTGCTCACTGAAACTGAGTGTGTACTAGAAATAAAAATATATATGTTAAAAAATACATATATTTTAAAATATATCATCATGTGCAATGCTTCATGATACAAATAAACAAATTATCACCACTTTCAGGTAACGCACTTCATAAAAAATAAATTGCTGAGAAACAGTTTTCATCATATTTTCCGAAAGAAACCAAAAAGTTTCCAATGCATGTATTTCCAGTATATTGCTGCGTATGACATTTGCGTGAGTGTTGACAGGAAGTGCCGGCAGGTCGGAGCGCTCACCCCCTCCGTGACCCTGGAGTTCTCCTTCCTGTCCAGTCCCGTCCTTCGAGGGCCGCGCACGCTCCAGGTGATTTTGTAGTGGTGGACGGGCAGGTCCCCCTCCCTGGGGGGGTCCCACCGGAGCGGGACGGTCACGCCCCCGTCCGCCCCCGCCGAGAAGTTCCCCCGCCGCACGTTCCGCGGGGCCTCCGGGGGAAACGGGTCTGGAGGGGGGAGAAGATGAAGACGAAGGTGAAGACGAAGGTGAAGGTGGAGCTCAAACCGAACCGCTTCTCCATCGGCGCCCCTCTCTGCGTTTATTTATGGACACCTTGGGGTGCGGAACCAGAGGTCACCTACAACCGCACAAAACGTGCAACTAAGCAAAAAAAATAAAAATAAAATAAAGAGAGAGACAGCAAGGTTACAGAGTGTGTGTGTGTGTGTGTGTGTGCATGTGTGTGTGTGTGTGTGTGTGTGTATTTGTGTGTGCATGTGTTTGTGAGTGTGTGCATGTGTGTGTGCATGCAAGCATGCATACGTGTGTTTGTGTGTGCGTGTATTGTTTCTGTGTGTGTGTGTGCGCTTGTGTGTGTGTGTTTGCGAGTGAGTGTGTGCATGTGTGCATGTGTGTGTTTGTGAATGTGTGTGTGTAGAATGTTGTGACTGATGAGGGTAAGATCAGAATGCATAAAAACTGCATTAGCTTCAGGTGAAGACAAATGGAGGACGTGCGTGAGAATGTGCTGATCTGTGCAAATTCTGCTAGGAAGAAAGGGGAAAGATGGTGTGGGGGGAGGGGGGGGGGGGTGGGGGTGGGGGTGGTCAAGCAGCAGCAAGACACTGCTGCGGACCACCCAACCCCGAATGACCGCTCACATCACATCGGTGAAATGGAAAGGCTTTTTGCTGTGCTACATCTCACATTCTCTCACATAAAATTTGGGTTGAAATGCAAACCAAGAGGAAGGTAGACCTCCAGGAACAGGGTTGAGCAGCCCTGTGGAAATCGAAAGATACGTTCCTCAGTACGAGGACTCCAGCACCCAATATCTGGAAGGAGTGTGATTCGGCAAGGTGAAGTATAAAGGTGAAAACGAACAGACGTGCAAAAACAAAGAGCTGGAGGAGGGGGGACTGATTTAAAAATGGGGGAGGGCAGATCGAGTGGGGAGGGGGGGATTTTTTTTCGGGAGGAACCACGTCCTACTTCCTGCTGTCGTCCTTTATTCACCCTGTCCCTGCTTCATGCGGCCCCCGGTTGTTTTCGCTAGCGAGTAGCGACAGAGGCTCTCGCTCGGCAGGGCAGTGACGGATGGGCGGCCGAAATGACCTCGGAGATGGAGGTACGCTCAGATGATGAGTGCACAGAGTCATCCATCTCAGGTGGGGTCAGGAGGAGGTGGAGGTGGAGGTGGGTACAAGGTCTCTCTCTCTCTCTCTCTCGCGGAGACGGAGGTACGCTCAGGTGATGAGTGCACAGAGTCATCCATCTCAGGTGGGGTCAGGTGGAGGTGGAGGTGGGTATGGGGTCTCTCTCTCACTCTCTCTCTCTCCCCCCCTCTCTCTTTCTCTCTCTCTCTGTACCTCTGTATCTGCATCTCTCTCTTACACTAAAAAATGCTTTATTTTCATGGCAAAGAACTGGTGTAGTAGCTAAGGTGGGGATGAAATTAACAACACTCCCCCAAACATGGAACAGAAGTAACTCCGAACTTTAAAAGAAAACCCATTTTATTACCTAATAAACAAAATTAAAAATACGGTACACACACAAACAGACTCATACACACATATAATAGAATGACAAGAACAGGCCATTCACCCCAACATACTTGCCATTTTCAGACCACTACCTCAAGCGCACCTAGTAACACATGCACACACACTCATACACACACACACACACACACACACACACACACCATTAGTGTATCAACACCACTCTTTCGCAGGCCTGGGCCGCATCATTTTCTAATTTTAAAGTAATTATAGGGGGGAGTATGTAAATTATCCTGAGGTATGTAAAATCATTACCCAGGGGGCAGTGCTTTGGCGCAGCGCTGCATTCTTACAGGTGGAAAAGGAACTCGGAGTCAGCCGGGACCGTGACCAATCAGAGGGCCCGCGGGTGCCGCATTAGCGCTGCCACTAAAGACTCGCACGGCGCAGCCGTTAACATTCCTGGGGGGTTCAGACGAAACCCCCCCCCCCCCCCCCCCACCCACCCCCCCGCTTCGCCTTCTGCCCCTCCCACCCATTACATTTACATTACAGGCATTTAGCAGACGCTCTTATCCAGAGCAACTTACACAACTTTTACATAGCCCCCCCCCCCTTGCCTTAAAAAAATGACTGGGAAAATATTGTGTTACCCTATAGCACAGTGATATAAATCCTGACTCTCCGTAATCAGGCGAAGGACGACGGCTTTGATATTGTATAGCGGCTACTGTACGGTAGGGCGTAATGAAAGTTGGACGTTGGTAAATCAGTGACAGCAGTTTGCCTTCGGGGGGGTGAGAGGGGTTGGGGGGGGGGGGTGGGGTTGGGGGTCGGGGGGGGGGATCTGCTGCTTCTGAATACGCCGTGTTTGGTCTGCCGCACCTCTGTGAAGTCGAAGTCGCTCGGCGGACATCGAAAGTCGGTTTCCAAAACAACGGTTCCATTTCACGGCGAGCGAGCGAGCGAGGGAGGGGTCGGATCGTAGCGGCGGCGGCGGGTGGAGGGCGGGGCCGCGGCCCGCGAGGCCTCGGGTCGTCCCTGAGAACCTGTCACTTTGATTTTTTCCTCACTGGCCAATCAAGCCTCTCGGCTGCTTTTCATCTCTTTTGGCTTCCCCCCGAGCGATGGCAGCTACACGCCTGACCTCTGACCCCTGCACCCCCCCCCCACCCCCCCGACCAACCCGCACCCCCCGATGCATGTTTTTCATCCTTCCAAAATACTCAAATATACATCATGTAATGCATCTAATTATTAGAAGATGTCCTGGCGACGCAGAAAACTTACAGGGTGTGGGGGGGGGGGGGTAAAAATATGAACTCTCTCCATTCATGCTGAAATAATCCCTTTTTTTTTAAATAAAAAAAATACGAAGACTGTTTCTGTTTATCTTTCAATAAGCCCGTCTCCTGCGAGGTGATTAAATGAGGAAATAAGAGGTCCGATGTCGCCTCTTCAGACTTCGGATACTCTGCCCCGGCGGACAAAAATGTGTCGAGAATTTGGAGGAACATTCCGGCTGAGCGATCCCCGCTCGGCTGTGAGTTCACGTTCAACGAGAACATTCCTCAAACAATTTCAGAACATTTTATTGTTCCAAGTTCTGTCACAGTCGTAGACGGAAAAAAAACATTCCGGGCACGCTGCGTACAGAATTACTGCCAACATTCCGCGAAGATCATCATTATTCGCACAAAAATATCATGTAAAATACACTTTAAGAGTGCTGTGAAATTAAAGCTTTGAAATGGCATAGCCAACATGCCTGATAAAGTTACATTGTATCTATTTATTACCCCCATAATTAACCCTCTGAAGAGTATATTTTTTGGAAGGTTTTTGTCTCAGAATTTTAAGTCGGTGTTCTAGAACTTTGTTGCTTTCAGTCACGGGGAGTGATTGCTACACCATCTTTAGAATGTTCAGTTAAGAACATGCTGATCACATACTTGTGACCTCACACCTCAAAGGGTTGAAATATTTTTTTAAACTGAGCTGAGCAAGGCTGTTCGAAGGCAGTTCCTGAAATGTTCCCTGTGGCTTAAGGATAAAGTTTGTGGGACATCCAGGAAACCGAACGACCGCATGGGCACTGGAGAAGTTCTGCTTTCTCAGCTTACCAAACATTCTGGGAACGTTCTGAGAACCAAACATTGTAAGATGGAGTGGGCGCTTCTCTGCCTGAACACAAAGGGTAAATTCAGCCAGTGATGAAGCTGGGAGTTCACTGTGGGCGATGGCATGAGCTACTCATACATGACTACATTAAATTACATTACAGGCATTTAGCAGACGCTCTTATCCAGAGCGACTTACACAACCTAATTTTTTACACAGCATTTACACTGCATCCATTTATACAGCTGGATATATACTGAATGCAGGGCTAAGTACCTTGCTCAAGGGTACAACAGCAGTGTCCTACCTTGGAATCGAACCTGCGACCTTTTAGGTTACAAGACCAGCTCGCTACCCGTTATACGCTGTCCTAAGAGAGCTCATCAAAGCTGAGTGGCCAGCTTGTCCTCTTTGTCCATAACTAATTTCATCTTATTTTTATTGTGTCATGTTGAGAAGTATTCCTGCCTCTCACCCAATGCATGTTGGGATAGGCTCCAGTATCCCCCGTGACCCTGCTCAGGATAAGTGGGTATAGAAAATGGATGGATGGATGTTGACAAGTGAATGTATCTCTGAGAAAGCTATCTTTCGTTTTTTTTAAGGAGTGGGGGGGGAGGGAGGGGGTGGAAATATATTAACCTTGGGGGGCAGGAAACTCTGCAGACGAACTTGATAGTCTCCTAAGATGATTTCAGTTGGAAACCATATTTGCCAAGGAGGTGGATTTCACGCAGGATATCAGTCCCGCGCCTGAAATACGCTCCTTTGAGCTGAGGCTTATGCATCTGACAGGCAGAAGGTCGCAGCGAAGTTCTTTATTACTTTAGTCCTCGCTCTGCACTCCCACGTTACAAAATTCGGCACCGCACTGAACCCCCCCGAGCACATCGAGCGAGAAATCGCCTATAAATAACAGATCATTAAAGGGGTAAGTTTTCAGGCCAAAAAAAAAACCACATCTGCCTCTCGTGTTTTTTGGAAGTGCGCCGTTCGAAGATTCGGGGGACGGCGGACTCTTCTCTGGAAACGCAGACGGAACGCTGTCACGGAATGCGCCATGAGGAGCAGGGGTGAAGTGCGGGGCGATTCGCAAGATCGTTTTTAAAACATAAAAAAAAAATTTTTTTATTGACAGACAAGTACGTGCCAGACCACAACACTGCACACGGATGCTTCAGAGCTGAGCTGAGCTGAGCTTCAGCTATGGTTCTGCTCGTAACACCAACCTTCTGCCCCCCCCGTTCTGGGGAGATCACGTGGCGCAGTCCGTATACAAATACCCCCCATGTGGCCGGGATGTTACTTCCGCTCCCTGTCTCCTTCCGCACAGCGATCCTGTCTCTATCCATAACACTCTCTGCTTTCTCTCCCTGTCTAAATAAAGTTAAAGAATACATAAGGAGAATGGATCGTGCTCTCCAGAAAAAATAAAAACAAAAAGCAACAAACAAAAGGACTCTCTAATTACTTCTAAGTCGACCAGTTAGAGGGACCCACTAATGTAGCGTAATATGCAAACACACGCTCATAGCACACCTGTTGTGTAGGCGTCCAGCCTACCAACTGCCGTAGAGAGCTCAGTAAACAGTTCTTGCTGGTAAATAAATAAGAATACTCAGGCTATAGGTCTGGTGCTAGCCATTTAGTGGAGGGGTTGAGTCTATGCAGCTATGCCAGGTCTGCAGTTAATGCTTTACCCATTACACAAACACCCACTGCTCCTGCATACTTGGACATAGAGAGTACGTCCTGTCAAATGTGTCGATTCCAGCAGCCCCTGGCTGTGAATATTACATTAACGCAGTCTGCTAGCAATTAAATCTTTGTGATCCTTTTTGGGGGCGAGTGGGGCTTGGCTTTAAATGGTGGTGATGACAGTGTCCCTGTGGTCAAAGACTATACGAACCGAATCCCCCCAATAACATAGCTTCAGCAGAATGAAACAGTTTTAGATCTGTTTCAGTGAGAGAAAAAAAACAAGCTACAGTTCTAGGCCAGCGACCGAAATAACCCGGACCTTCTCAGTGCTGTCGTAAAGACTGGGCCCTGTTAAGAATAACAACCAGAAAACACTGATGAAAACTACATTTTTTCTCATATATATATATATATATATATATATATATATATATTTTATTTTTTTAATCCAAAACCTCAAAGAGAAGAAGGACCGTGGAAAAACATTTGCTTATGAATGTCATTTCAGAATGTGTTTTTAACGTCTTGATGTGGTGCTACAGATTCTGCAGATTCACCAGATACCCAGCTCCCAGCATTCCTTCCCCTGCATCCTGCCACCTAACTGGCAGGAAGTTGCCGTCGGCATGGTAACAGGAGTTTCTGGTGCTCACAGGATCACACTTGGCTGCACCCCGTGATGAAGTCGGCGATGATGCGATGAAAGGGAATGTTTCCGTGTCAACAGTAGGGAGACAGAGGGCTGGATTCGATCAAACACACTTCAGACCGTTTAAGGGTTGAAGGGGCCTGGTCAATTCAGTGAAATACACGGGATTAATCCAGAGCCGTGTCTAAATAAAGTCTACATCGCTGTCTTCGCCGAGCTAAGGCAAACAAAAGTGAGAGATTCCCGCCAAGAGAACTGGTTTTCGTCAATTGACCCATACTGACAGTGTGATTCGTTGGTCAGACCACTTTCAAAGTACCTGCCTTCTCGAGCTACAAGCTCTGTTTGGCACACACTCTTCCAAGCATGCTAAATTTAGTTCAAAGTTCTCTGTAGCACAGAATGGTATCAAATAAGTCAGTTCATTTTGTTTCATCGGTTTCATTTGATCATATTTTTTTTTAAAAATCAGCTGGACAATGTCAACTACACTGGTGTTCCTTACAAATATAGTTTCGTGTTTTACTTTCCCATGGCTTACAGACGCAATGGGTTTTTTTTAAAATTCCATTGCTTGTGCATCTTCACAGACAGTTCAATTCAGGACTACGGAAATAACTAGACAGCCCAACAACACGGACAGACAGACATGAGCGAGGGCGGCCGGCCAGACAGACAGACAGACAGACAGACAGTCAGGCGGCAATCAGGCATGAATCAGTCGCACCGTGAACTCTTCATTGGTCCTGTTATCGTAAATACTCACAGATTCAATTAAATGTTCATTGCTTATTAAACCTCATCATTTGTCTTTAAACCAAAGGAGTACATTAAGTCAGCTCTACTCAGAAAGGCCAATCTTTGGGAACTAAATTCAGACAGAAGGACGCAGGCAGTACTTCATTAGCCTCATGTTTTAGGCCCATAACCATATGGTACCGAAACCCAGACCAGACTGACACTGATGTGAGATAAGTCTGGGACGAGCTTTGCTAATACGCCAACAATTAGTTGCTTCTGATGAATCATGAGCCTGTGTAGATCACCAACTGGAAGCAGCGATTTGAACAAACTCATCCACTGACCCATAACAGAACACTGGCTAATGTTGGGGAGAACCAATCAGATTGCAGGAAATTATCAAAAAAAAAAAAAAAGTCACATTATAGGGGGTTTCAAACTATATAGAGAGAGGGAGAGAGAGAGAGAGGGTCTGGGGCCTGTGAGTTTGGGGTACTCCCCTCTGGGAGAGTGAGTTTGGGGTACTCACCTCTGGGAGAGTGAGTTTGGGAGTTTGGGGTATTCACCTCTGGAAGAGTGAGTTTGGGAGTTAGGGGTACTCACCTCTGGGAGAGTGAGTTTGGGAGTTTGGGGTACTCACCTCTGGAAGAGTGAGTTTGGGAGTTAAGGGTATTCACCTCTGGAAGAGTGAGTTTGGGAGTTAAGGAGTTTGGGGTACTCACCTCTGGAAGAGTAAGTTGGGAGTTAGGGGTACTCACCTCTGGAAGAGTGAGTTTGGGAGTTAAGGGTATTCACCTCTGGAAAGAGTTTGAGTTTTTGGGAGTTCACCTCTGGAAGAGTGAGTTTGGGGGGGGTACTCACCTCTGGAGGAGTAGAAGTGCTTGCTGGGAGTGGTGAACCCTCGGGTGCCCTGGCTGTTGACCGCGCTCACCCTGAACTGGTACCACCTGTGGGGCCGCACGTCCTTCAGCACCGCGTGGTCCTCCATGGTCTGTGGGGGGGGGGGGGTCACAGCGATTAAGACAAATCGGACTCCGCCCCCCGACTCCTCAATCACCTGGGCCCCCCCGGCTGATAAGACCCGCGTGGTGACACCGCTCTGACGGGATATCTCCACGGCGACGCTGATGACAGACAGCCGCTCTGGAATGCTCCGCTGCGTCAGGTTCGCCTGGACTGCCCCCCTCAGTCACACTTACTATATCACGCAAAACTCAGAACATACTATTTAAAGGAGGACCTTTCATTGAGCTTTGACAATAAAAAATAGTAGACAAACAAATCAATCAATAAACAAATAGAGTATAAGAGAGGACGTGTCTTTTCCTTGTCCTGTCAGAAATGTAATAACCAATATGTGTTCCATTTCTCCACGGCTACCGTGGCTGGTAGCCCTGTGAATTGTTTTTATAACGAAAACATTTAAACAATTTTTAAAAAGGGAAAGCAGGAAGCAGAAATGAACGAGCCCAGGGGGGTAGACAGAGGATGCAGGATTTTCGGTAAGGGCACAAACCCTTCGTAGACGCGCGTACGGTTTGTGTCGGGACTCCCTTACACGCCCCCCACCTCCCCCAAAACAACCTCCCCCCCCCCAACCCCCCCAACCCCCCAACCCGTGTCCCGCTCTGCCCCCCAACGACCGTGGGGTTGCCATGACGACCCCGCTGATGTAATTGGTGCTGATGCCCCTGAATGTGTGTAATTAAGCAGCCGTGCGGCTGATCGTTTCCAGAGCTCAGGGATCGAAAAGACAGGACCGCACTGGCAGTGATTCAGAGAGAGAGAGAGAGAGAGAGGGGGGGGGGGGGGGGGGGGGAGTGAGAGAGAGAGAGGGAGGGGGGAAGAAAAAGAGAGAGAGGCTTCCTAACCTTTCTAACCCCACAAACATAACAGGACACCCGACCCAACCGGTGGGATGGCTCAAGATATCATGCTTTTCCTCTTCCAACTGCCGGCAAATCAGCCCCAGAGTTTTATTCTGCTGTAGAGCAGGTGCATAGAGACATTTACACAGCTTTCTGGCCAGCTCCATTTCAGTTCAATTCAGTAAATTAACTGAAATTAAATTAATAATCTTTTATTTTGATCCTATAGGCATTTTTCAATTCATGAAAGCCTATTTGGGAAAGTATCTGGGTCAACTGAAACTAACCCCTCAAGAACAAACAACACCCCCCCCCCCCCTTCACCATCGATTACCTGAAACCATCATCAGGTGCCAGCCATTCATAAGTATCCAGGTTGCAAATTACAAACTGCAAATTTCACAGCAGTTCAACTTCTCAACTGCAATGTCCCAAAAAGAAAATTCATTTATTTTAGCGATTCATTTGTTTTTGTGAGGTGTTACTGAAAGAAATACTACAGAAAAATAACCAAAAAAGAAATACTAACAACTAGAGAAATATTTACCATAAAAAACACCATAGAAATATTTACCATAGAAATATCTACTATAGTAGTACCATAGAAGTAATTACCATAAGAATGGTCTGCCAGGAAGACGCCTCATCCTCGCTGGGGTGAATTCCGTAGTTCCACCTCCTCTGCAGGACGTACAGCACCGGCTCGATTGACACGTTGAACTTGGACATCCATGTCACCTCCAGCTGACCCAAAAGGTCCTCCACAAAGGACATGTCTTTCTTGGGCTTCAGGGGGACACCTGACAGGCAGAGGTCAAAGGTCAGGGAACAGTTGTTTTTTTTTTTTTGTTTTGTTTTTAAACTTGATTATTATCACCCTTGTTTTTGCCTTTTAATCCCAATGTGGAAAGGTCAAATATATTCACTAGTCCATCTTCTATTAAATTAGGAGTGCACAGACGAACACTACAGCCAGTTAGCATACAGTGGTCAGTAGCTGCCCGTCAGCACAGCTGCAGGTTCGACAGCTACTGGATCGGTTTTTCCAAATCCGCTCTAGAGCAGTCTGCTGGTGGAGTGTTGAGGAGGAACTGCATAGTCCAAATCTCATCCAAAAAAGGGCATGGTCGCAGGTTTTAGTTCTAGCCCCAGCACTAAGACACCTGGCTCTAGTTCCCAGGGTCTTGACTGAAGAGCTCATTAGTTGAATCAGGTGGTGCACTGCTGGGGCTAAAACAACAACCTGCACCCACACCGGCCCTTTTTCGGATAAGATTGAACACCCCCCCCTGGCCTACTCACTGCATTTGAGGAGTACGCTTCACGCTCAAAAGATTTTACGCTCCTGATTGGACAGAAAGACTCATTCTGTCTCCAGTGAGAAGACAGAACCAGCTCTGTAAAAGCCCACCCCCCACTTTCCCTGAGCAATGGTACGCCCCATTAATGCACCACACAGCAGGCACGCCGACCGCAGTCAAACTCAAACAGACAAAAACCAAATAAAACAGCCTGTAACTGCCAATATGCACAACAACACGAGTCTCTCTATGCGCTTAGCCTGCATTTAGCCACATACATCAACAGACAACATCAAGCATTAGTGTTTTAATTCAATGCCTTATGTCTTCACCTTATCCATTATGAGCTAAAATGTTAAAGTGATTGTGGATCAGGGGCCTGTATTCTAAAGGTCTGTTATCCTGTCTGCATCCTAACCTTATCCATTAAGAACCAAAAGGCTGAACTGATTTCATATCAGTGATCCTGCCTTTCATTGCTTTATGAATGGGAGTCCTGATTCTGCCTCAGGATGAAAGCATGCGCTTTTGTTCCAGAGGGGGAGGGGGGGGGTGGCATTAAACAGTATAAGCAGCAGTTCAAAAGGAAACAGTACATTGAGAGCAAATGGGCCGGTAAGTTCAGCTGCGTTTTTAGAAACGGGGAGAACCCCCCTCCCTTGCAGAGTGCTGCCGGGGGCCGGGTGCGTGTTTATATTGGGAAAAGGGATTGGATTTGCTCGACTACTGTCTCAGATACGGGAGCTTTTTGTAGGGTGGCGCAGTCAGAACTATCTTGTGTGGGCTGCTGGGTGGCTCATCCTATTAAGGGGCTGTTCTGGGCCTGGGTTTTCAACAAGGGAGTCCGCAGACCCCTGGGAACATAATGTAGGGGGTGCTTAACCCAACTAAGAAACCCCGCAAACATCCCCGCCCCCCACCCCTCTCACACACAAAACACACACACACCCTTGTATAAGTTGGCGGGCGCCTGGCACGTGTGCCACACACACACACACACACACACACACACACGCCCTTGTAGAGGTTGGCGGGTGCCTGGCATGTGTGCCACACACACTCACACACACGCACACACACACACACACACACACACACACACATACACATACACACACACCCTTGTACAGGTTGGCGGGCGCCTGGCACGTGTGCCACACACACACACACACACACACACACACACACCCTTGTATAAGCTGGCGGGCGCCTGGCACGTGTGCCACACACACACACACACACACACACACACACACACACACACACACACACACACACACACACACCCTTGTACAGGTTGGCGGGCGCCTGGCACGTGTGCCACACACACACACACACACACCCTTGTAGAGGTTGGCGGGCGCCTGGCACGTGTGCCACACACACACACACACACACACACACACACCCTTGTAGAGGTTGGCGGGCGCCTGGCACGTGTGCACACACACACACACACACACACACCCTTGTATAAGTTGGCGGGCGCCTGGCACGTGTGCCACACACACACACACACACACCCTTGTAGAGGTTGGCGGGCGCCTGGCACGTGTGCCACACACACACACACACACACCCTTGTACAGGTTGGCGGGCGCCTGGCACGTGTGCCACACACACACATACACACACACACACACCCTTGTATAAGTTGGCGGGCGCCTGGCACGTGTGCCACACACACACACACACACACACACCCTTGTAGAGGTTGGCGGGCGCCTGGCACGTGTGCCACACACACACACACACACACACACACACCCTTGTATAAGTTGGCGGGCGCCTGGCACGTGTGCCACACACACACACACACACCCTTGTAGAGGCTGGCGGGCGCCTGGCACGTGTGCCACACACACACACTCACACACACACACCCTTGTATAAGTTGGCGGGCGCCTGGCACGTGTGCCACACACACACACACACACACACACCCTTGTAGAGGTTGGCGGGCGCCTGGCACGTGTGCCACACACACACACGCACACACACACACACACACCCTTGTAGAGGTTGGCGGGTGCCTGGCACGTGTGCCACACACACACACACACACACACACTCACACACGCACACACACACACACACACACACACCCTTGTACAGGTTGGCGGGCGCCTGGCACATGTGCCACACACACACACACACCACACACACACACACACACACACACCCTTGTACAGGTTGGCGGGCGCCTGGCACGTGTGCCACACACACACACACACACCCTTGTAGAGGTTGGCGGGCGCCTGGCACGTGTGCCACACACACACACACACACCCTTGTACAGGTTGGCGGGCGCCTGGCACGTGTGCCACACACGCACACACACACACACACTCACACACGCACACACACACACACACACCCTTGTACAGGTTGGCGGGCGCCTGGCACGTGTGCCACACACGCACACACACACACACACGCACACACACACACTCACACACGCACACACACACACACACACACACCCTTGTACAGGTTGGCGGGCGCCTGGCACGTGTGCCACACACACTCACACACACACGCACACACACACACACACACACACACACACACACACCCTTGTAGAGGTTGGCGGGCGCCTGGCACGTGTGCCACACACACACACACGCACACACACACACACACACACCCTTGTACAGGTTGGCGGGCGCCTGGCACGTGTGCCACACACACACACACACACACACACACACACACCCTTGTACAGGTTGGCGGGCGCCTGGCACGTGTGCCACACACACACACACACACACACACACACCCTTGTACAAGTTGGCGGGCGCCTGGCACGTGTGCCACACACACACACACACACACACACACCCTTGTATAAGTTGGCGGGCGCCTGGCACATGTGCCACACACACACATACACACACACACACACACACACACACACACACACCCTTGTACAGGTTGGCGGGCGCCTGGCACGTGTGCCCGCAGCCGTTGGAGCAGCACTTCTTGGTGCCCGAGCATTCGCGGTCGGCGGCGCAGCTCTCCACGCAGGCCGCGGCGAACCCCGCGGCCTTCTGGGCCGGCGGACAGTCGCCCTGCTTCAGCGCCTGCAGCGAGGTCAGGAACTCCGCACTGGTCACACACTCGTGATGCTTCTGTGGGACGGGGAGGGGGGGGGGGGGGGGGCAGCCAGAATTAACTATCAAAGCACACAAAATAACATGCAATGGAGAACAGGCTATTCAGCCCATCTAGAACATAAGAACACATAATGAGGAGAACAGACCATTCAGCCCATCTAGAACATACACAGAAATACATGATGAAGAGAACAGGCCATTCAGCCCATCTAGAACATGAGAACATAAGAATGCATAATAAGCCCATCTAATACATGATGAGAGAACAGGCCATTCAGCCCATAATAAGAATGAGGAGAACAGGACCATTCAGCCCCCTACACAGAAATACATAATGAGGAGAACAGACCATTCAGCCCATCTAGAACATAAAAATACATAATGGGAGAACAGGCTATCCAGCCCATCCAGAACATAAGAACATGAGAATACATAAGGAGGAGAAAGGGGAGTCCGGTCTGTCTTGGCTCATCCATTCACATACAGACAGGAGAGCATCCAGCACTGCATCAAGCCTGAACTTGAACCCCACAAGGGTCTAAAAATGTGTTTTGTTTACGGTGTGGCCACGGGTCTCACAAAGACATTTTCCCCGGTTTGAGGGGCATTTTATTCAGAGGGTAAAAAAAAAAACGCAGTCGAGACAGCTGTCCACCCCCGGCTACGCGAGTGAGCGGCTAATGCTAACCCTAACCCTAGCCTGCCAAGGCTATTTTCTGCCCGACACAGACACTCGCTGTATGTTTAACGCTGGCACCTTCCTGGTAATTGCCCGAAACAAACCCGGAGGAGACAGGGAGCCTGTGCTTCGAGACAGCTGGAGGCGGGGTGGGGTGCGGGGGGGGGGGGGGTGTGGGAGAGGGGGATGGGTGGTGGGGGGGGGGGGGTGGGTTGGCGGGTTAGAGCAGAGCTGGCTGGATCCAATTGAAAGCTGTTCATTTGAGGAACACCACCAAGTATTACTTAACTCAACACTTCTCTGGTCCGATGCAGCCGCGTTCACCCCCCCCCCCCCCCCCCCCCCCCCCCCCCCCCCCCCCTCCTTTACTGAATGAATCACAGAGCTCAGGAAGGGTGGGGACAGGCCCTGGGCCTCATTCGTCAGCGCTAATAGCAGGTCCCATTAACGTGTGGCGGGATACTTACCCAGCCGCGACGACGCGGCTAAGCCACACACACACACACGCACACACACACACACACACACACACACACACACACACACACACACACACACACACACCACACACACACCACACACACACGCACGACACACTCTCGGAGGGACGACCTCCAATACTGTTCCAATTACGGGCTGAGAAGGCGCTTCGTTAAGGTCGTTAAGGTCGTTAGCTCGCTCTGCGCCGCTAATGCCTTCTGACACTGTAAAAAGGGCGGGAACAGCATTTTCCTGTCATCGCTTAAAACGCCGTCCCCCGAAAACGTTTGCCGCTAATGCGTGGACACAGACCCAAAGAGTGCAGACTGTGGACTCATCTAATAGCCTTCAATTATCCTCTGTTCTCTCCCTCTGCGGTTCTGTCAGAACGCTACATTCCCAACATCCCCCCACCCCTCGGCCCGACGTCTTTAAACCGGGGAGACACGCGAGGTTTTCCTTTTAAACATGCTCTCGCCGTGGAATGATTAAAGGCAAAAATAATTTAACTTGATAAGGGGCGATATTCTTGAGAATAATAATTTGGAAACCCGCCCCCCCCCCCCCCCATCAAAGGTCTTCCTTGAAGAAAGTTTTTGGTTCAATGGAATAGAGCTGGTGTGGTCAGGAGACAGGGAATTTAGACTGAGAATTAAGACAGGGAATTTAGACTGAATTGGTACTGGG